>ML681971.1:2756584-2807166 GCA_007922195.1 Podocnemis expansa | reverse complement strand
GCTCACCCCCAGGGGTAACGAAATAGCATGTTCACACTGTGAACTTGCTATTTCGTTTCCCGCTTTTTTTCTTATTTCGAATTAACATTTTGTTAATTCGAAATAAGATATTTCGAAATAAGGTGTTGTTTCGAAACAAGTTGTTTCGACACAACTTGTTTCGAAATAACCCTGTGTGTGTGAACACAGCCTATGAGTTCGGAGTTTTAGGTTCAACTACTTGCTCTCCTACAGACTTCCCATGTGACCCCAGGCAAGGCACTTAGATCTGAATGCACAAAAATAGTTAATAAGTTCCAAAGGGGCAGCTGTGTTAGTCTAGTTCAGCAAAACAAACAATGAGTCCTGTGGCACTTTTAAAGACTAACAAACCTTAGTCCTAGTTTTAGGACCACTATAATGCTCAAAACTCCCACTGAATTCTGTAGATGCCTAAACTACTCACAACTTACATTTTTGCAGTAGTGGGTCAGTGGCATCCTGCAAGTCTCCATCACCTGGGGGCAAAGCCTGCATTTGCCCCTTGTCCCCCACACCCCAACCTCATGTACCTAGGTTATCCAAGTAAAGAAGGAAGCAAGGAATTAAACCTATGACTCCAAACTCCTAAGCTAGCAGGCCATCCTTTCTTCTTGTTATTTTCAGGGACCATAGCATACACAGCAGCTGTACACAAACAAATGAGCATTCTCCACAATGTTCAACTGATGTTTACCCAAAAGCAGGTGCAGGGGGCTACAAGCAATTAAAAACACACATGTAACAGAAGTCTCCAACTTTCACAGTGCCAGACAACCAATTTAGCAATAAGAATACAGAGGCAAGAGACAATTATGTGATAAATATTTACTGCATAAAGTATAGTATAGGTTTGTTATTTTGGAGAATCCCTTCTAAATAAGTGCAAGATAAAAGAATAAATCAGTAAGGATAATCAATTAATTTACCAACCATAATACTTTGAACAGTAACCTTCTCCAGCTTCAAAGCATATAATCAGACATAAACTAACCTTTGCAATCTTTAAGTGTGAAAACACTTCTATTGGCACTGGGAAGGAAAATCCAATGAGAAAGTGACTTGATAAAAGAGATGGGGCCTACTTTCTCATTGACTTCAGTTGATAGTTCCTTGAGCTTGTTATCCCTCAGGATTAGACCTTCCACGGGTTAATCAAATACAGTTACTATGCCCCACACAACCTTAAATGGTATTAGCAGAGCCCCTATAAACAAAAATTGATTAAAGGAAGATGGCATCAGCACAACAGGGTTATCCCTATTCTTTAATTGCTGTGAGGTTTGGTATCCACAGATCAGGCACTGAAAGGTGAAGCTAAAACGACCATTTTCATCATCATTATGACAACTGGTCTGTAGAAAATGTCTGCCCTGCTTCTTTCCATTCCAGTCTGTGCATTTGGAGTCATAGTAACAGCTTTTGGATTCAGATCCTCTGATGAGACCCTCTGATTTATTAGGTAAAACATCTGGAAAAAATGAAGACTTGTCGCAGTGTAAATCCCCACAATAGGGGGGAGTGAGGTTTCAGCGGGAATAGCGATCCTGTCAGAAAGTCAAGGAAACCTGAGCTCTGCTGATGAGGCTGAGATTACTCTCAGGTTCAAAACCTCAAACTTTGAACTGGCCTCTTACCGTTTTACCCACTGGCTCAGAAGCTACCACACAGACCTGGTTCATCCAGGCACAGACAGGAATGGACAGTAGCTAACAGCCTTCAGTGTGTGTGGACCATGCCAGCACCAGCTAACTGATTTTCATATTCCCTCCCAGCTTGAACGTCGCTAGCAATTCTGCCCTTGACATTAATATGGTAGCTGCTGTTATAAATCACTGCATACTGTGGTGGCAGTATGAAATATATGCCTTTCTTCCTCAAAGCAAATAGGGACAGCTAGCCGCAAGGGGCCTGAAATGCATAGCCCAGATCACCTAGGCTGTGTTGCCATTATGTGTGTGCGCGTGTGTGGAGGGTGACTTTCCCATGCCCCAGTTATAGCTACTTACATTAGTAAAGTACTCTATGTTTTGGAAAGCGAAAGAAACAGCTAACTGTGGCAAATAGTGATCAGGAAGGAGCAGAAACTGTACAGGTGGGGGAAAAAAAGCAGCCAAGTATTTTATGAAGTAAAATGTTGGTTTCAGCTGGGTTAAGTTTGGGGAGTTTAACAGACATACAGAGAGAATTGCTGGCTGAGTGAGCAGAAAAGTCTGGCTTTACTATTGAGTCACTGCATAATTGCTTGTTATATATTTTATGTAAAAGAAAAAAAATCAGGGCTATGGCAGAGCTAGAGCTCACCTAGCTACTTAACTCAGAATTATTTATTCTTTTTGCATGTCTTCATATAACAACCCATGTTCCAAATTTCAGAGCTAATGATATTTCTCTGGAGAGCTTTTGACAGTATTTTTCCATCTCACTCCCCTTTCCAACAATTTAAATAATAGTTCAAAATACTACCCTGGATGCCAAGATTTTTGGTTTTCTTGGAGGGGGTGTAGAGTGGGGGGAGGGGTAGATGTTTATTTTTTAATCAGATAAATTATTGCAGGAAACCAGCCACTTCTCTCCATTCAGTGTATACTCTATGGGGAATCCATCTAATACCCCTTCTCTTAGCATGAAACAGGACCAGCAAGATGCTGTATCAAACAAGGGAAGAACAGAAAAGCTGGCATGGAGCACAAGGAATGAACAGGGAAAAAAAGGAATAGATTATATAAATGTGAATGAATAAAGAGTTGAGATGGAAACAGAACATTAAGTTCATTACACTGCTGGCAAACTGGGCTAGGCCAAGACCGTGAGAGTTAGGTGAAGTGGACTTTGCTTTATGAGGGGCTGACCAGTGCTAGGGAGTAGCATTGGGGGGTGGCACCATTGTCTATAGGCAGTTGGTTCGACTCCTGCCAGGTAGAGGTGGTAGCTGAAGGTTATTCCCATCCTATGGCTGCTTGATGGCCTACGTGAAACAACTCTTGTGGTTTCACTCCAGTTCTCAAGGGCAGCCTTTCACCTCACAAAAACCACATTGTAATTGGAACTACTTAGTGCCTTTGTTGGCAGGCACAGACACCCGGGCCGGAATGGGAGTACCGAAGCTCCTTCCCCGCTCACTGAGAGCCCTGGCTCAGCCAGGTTTCAAGCACACTTGCAGGGCCGTGCATGTGGTAAACTGGCACTGCTGTCTCTGCATACTTTGTATTATGTACAACAGGAACATCAAAGACCCCAGCCAAGACTAGGGCTGCATTGTGCTGGTGGATTTGTACCCTTAGAGAGAAAGATGGTCTCTCTCCTGTGGAGTTCACATCTAAACAGACAAGGCAGTGGGAGAGGAAACAGAAGGAAAGTGATTTCCCTGAGATCACACAGCAGGTCAGATGCAGAGCTAGGAACAGGAACAAAACTCACATCTGAATGCTAGACCATGGCTCTAGCCACTAGACCCTGCTGGGTTTATGGCTTAAAAGAGCATTTCAATTTCTTTGGTTGCCAATCTAGCACCTTCCAACCATTATAGATTCTTACAAAAGTTCTCAAGAGGTATCAAAGAAATATCGGGGAGGGGGAGCTGAATGGGTGTCAAAGCTGTCATAGGGTATAATCCATAGACACTAGTACAATATCCTTCATGGGAAGAGTCAATCCCAGGCAAACAGAACATGGAAAGTTTTAAGGTGAGATTTCTCAGACCCTAGAAGCTACTACAACACAAATAATGACAGAGGATAAAAGCATTGACACAGTGGGAACCGAGAACAACCCAGACAAATAGGGGAACAAGTGGAAGAGTAATTTCCAGCTCTGGAAAAACTGCAGGGAGAGAGTGACTTACCTGGACAGAAGAAAAATAAAATCAAGCTTTCCAAACTGAGCAGTGATTGTGGGTACCTGTGTTTTTGGGTACCTAACTTGAAACACCTTAAATAGGCTGATTTTCAGAAAACGATCTCTGAAAATCCAACCTCTTTATGTTTCCTCAGAATGTGAGCATCCATCAGCAAACAGCAGCTGGAACCAGCAGGCAGAGAGAAGAGCTGGGACACCTGAATATGGGCAAAGGCAACCACACCAGACTCCACTCTGAAGGGGTAGCCTGACAGCCAGTGCAAGTGCCAGGCCTCTTTTGCAACGGAGGACAAGTGAGCAACTCAGGGACCCGCCCCACTCCAGAGTGAGCGGTCTGCCTTGCAGTAGGACATCACAGCTGTCAATACTGTTTAAACTACATTGGCATAACAAGGAAAGGGCTCTGCACTGGGTGAAGACCTGGCCTCTGTGAGCAGAAGCGAAAGCTCAAAGGTAAAAAGATGTGTGATACCACCATGGTTACTGTGCTCCATTTAGGTGATAGAATTTGGAGGGCTGGGGACAAAGACAGAGAGAATGTACAAGGAACGAGTTGTCGCCCAAAGCCTGGAACCCAGATTCAGCATCAGGGAAATGAAGTTCCCTGGATGAAGCACAGGAACCGATGCAATCATACCAAACCACAGTGCACACTTCAGTACCACAAGAGCACCACTCTGCTCTGGCAAGTGGCACCTGCTGCTGCTCGGAGCTTAGTGACTCATCATTAGGAAAAAGGATAAGTTTGGGTAAAATGAATTGTGGAGAGGAAGCAGAACAATTTCATTTCTGCTGCCATTGTGGAAATGGCAAATACAGATTGATACTGTGTCTGGGGAAGCATGGATCTGGTTTCTCCTGATGAAGGTCTTTGGTTACTTTTCAAAGGCCTTAGCAAGCAGCTTTCTTCCTTCAATTGTAAGTAATTGATGAAAAGCCATCTCCCATTGCCCCATTCTTTACGATTATTTAGACCAGTGGTTCTCATCCACTCTGTTGGGACACATTACTGTGTCACCACGCAGTGGTAAATGTGTCACTTGGAGCTGGGGAGATGGCTGGATTTAGCTTGGGGGACTGGGGTGGGAGGCGGCAGGCTGGTGTGTCCTGTAGGGTTGCAATATCCCACCACTGTGTTGCAACCTGTAAAAAGTTGAGAACCACTGATCTAGACCAATGTTTCTCAACCTTTTGATAACGGACAAGCTTGCTACCTTCCTAAACTGCTTCAGGGATATCTCAGAGGCTGACAGTAGTCCACGATGAATTGTTGAGAAACACTGCTGTAGACATGACAGAGCAAGGCAGGAATTATTTGGGGCCCTGATGCACTCCATACAAAAGATGAACAGGAATGTAGAATAAAGGCAAGGCTCCCTAGTCATATGATACTTGAATGTGCTTTGGAACAAGACAGGGTTCTGAAGGACTTTTATCTTTTAACATGGAATGACAAGCCTTTTGGATGGGGGAAGCAGGGGATGAAGCATATCTTGACTTTTAGTCAGGCTTTTGATACTGCCTCGTACAACCGTTTCAAAAACAAACTAGGGATATACAGCCTGGATGGAACTACTCTGTATGTGTGTGTGCGCATGTGCACGTGCATGTGCGCACACACATGCATATATAACAATTTGGATCACTGTTCCCAGAGAGTAATTATCAGTGGCCAAGCTGGAAGGACATATCAAGCAAGGTACCAGAGGGATCAATTTTGGGTCCAGTTCTACTCCCTACTGTCATCAACAATTTAGATAGTGGTGTTGACTCAGAGAACACACACAATTTATGGATGATACCAAGCTGAGAGTGACTGCAAGTGCTTTGGATGATAGGATTAAAATTCAAAATGATCTGGACAAACTAAAGAAACAGTCTGAAATAAATAGGATGATGTTCAATAAGAGCAAATGCCAAGAACTCCACTTAGGAAGAAGCAATCAAAGGCACACAAACAAAATAGGAAGTGTCTACCTAGGAAAGAGTATTGTGCAAAGGGATCTGGGGTTATAGTCGATGACAAGCTAAACATGAATCAACAGTAAACCACTGCTGCAAAGAAAAAAAGCAGACATCATTCTGGGCTGTATTAGCAGAAATGTTGTAAGCAAGACTTGAAAAGTAATTCCTCTGCTCTACTCTGTGCTGATAAGGCTTCAGCTGGAGTATTGTTTGCAGTTTCAGGTGCCACTTTTCAGGGAAGATGTGGACAAACTGGATAAGGAGACCAACAAAAGTTATTAAAGTTCCAGAAAACATGACCTGTGAGAGAAGATTGAAAAAAACCTGGGTTTGTTCAGTCTGAAAAAGAGAAGACTGAGAGGGGACATAATAACTTTTCAAGTACATAAAAGACTGTTACAAGGAGGATGGAGAAAAATTGTTCTGCTTAATCTCTGAGGACAGGATAAGGAGTTTCAATAGCCGCAAAGGAGGTTTAGGATGGACATTAAAAACATCTTCTATCAGGATAGTTAAGCAGTGGAACAAATTGCCTAGGAAGGCTATGGATTCTCTGTCATTGGAGGGTTTTAAGAACAGATTAGTCAGACACCTGTCAGGAATGGTCTAGTTATTATGTAGCCCTGTCTTGTGTGCAGGGGACTGGATCAGATGATCTCTTGAGGTCCCTGCCAGTCCTATTCTTCTGTGACTCAGGGATCAAAACAACCAAGGAGTCCTGTGGCACTTAAAGACTGACAAATTTATTTATTGCATGAGCTTTCGTAGGAGAAAATCAGATGAAGAGGAATTTTCTCTCAAGAAAAGCTCATGCGATAAATAAATTTGTTAGTCTTTAAGTGCCACAGGACTCCTTGCTAATTTTGCTGAACTAGACTAGCATGGCTATCCTCTTGAGTCATGGATCAAAGTTGACCATTAATGCCCTGATATGGAAGGAAACTTATCTTAGAGTGAGACCTCAGTTCTTTTAACTTAACTTCATGCCATGAAACTCATTCATAAATCCAATGAAAAGTCAAATACTCACAGTATTGTCTTCACAATTTTGTACAAACTGGTGACATGGACTAACCTTTAGGATATATCACATGGTGTCATGACTCTGTGGTCACATCTCAAAATATCCTTTGGTAGTTCACAACAGATCTGGAGGGTATTGGATGTTGTACAGAATACAACCAGTAGTAAAGAGTCTTGGAAATGCATAAATAACTGTGCTATGTAGCTACCCACATGCTCACATCAATAAGATCATACATGTGCACAGCTAGGGATTTATTTCTGGAGTCAGGGTGGAACTGGATTTCATAGGCACACAGCTACAGCTGGCAGGCAAATAAAAATTCCATTTCTTGAAACATTTTGAGGTTTAAAGAGTTTGGTTTCATTATGATGTAGAACAAAACTGAAACCACAAGACATGGGAAAGCCATCTAGGCTGACTCTCCATAGCCTAGTGTTTAGGGCACTGCTGTGAGATGTAGGAAATATTGGTTCAAGTCCCTGATTATGAGGAAAAAAATGTTGGCTCTGAATCAGGCAACGGACCTAGATGTAGGTCTCCGATGTCCCAGGCTATAGAGAATCTCTCATTCCAGGGAAAACTTCCTGGCATAGTTGTTGCTGAAATCAATGTTTCCTTGTAATGGCGTCTCCCCCCCCCCCCCGAAAAAAAAACTTTTTTCAAACAGTTTGATTGGCTTTTCACAGCAATACCTCTCACCCCTCAGCAACAGGGGTGCAAAGCAACCACTTGCAGAGCCCCAGAAACCAGATCCCATTTGCATATCTGATACACCTCACACATTCTGGGGTAAGAAGAATGATATTAAAATGCCAAGGAGCAATAACAGCCTGTTTGCTTTAATAATAATTATGTCATTAATGATGACAACAAAAGTGCTAGTGCAGCTGCCTTAGAAAGAAACTGAAAGAAAAATGCTAAAGCAGAGAAAGTTCATAGAAACCTACTACCCACTTTCTACATAATTTCAGTTTACTACAAGTTTTAACATGAACTATAAAGTATCTGCTAGAAACAGCTGACTGTGCCAAAAACATACCAGTTAATTTTTTTTCATCCTATCAGTTACCTTTTAAGAGTCACTGACAAATCCTGGAAAACAATGAAAGTTGTTCCATGTTTGTGAAAGAGCCAGATCTTTGCCTCTTAAGAGTTCATCTGTTCCTGCTGTTCATTCCTTCTTCAAAGTTAGAATCCTCAGTTTGGGATGCTGCCGGTAGTTACTTTGGTAACTGCAAATAGAAGAGGAGAATTCAGGTGCGGAGTGAGGAGACAGGAGAGAGAAACACAAACCCTGTGTCAAACAGAAATGGAAGGAGCACAAAGATTCTGTTTCCTCTCAAACTACAGCACTTTCTCCTGATCTCTGTATTTTAAACACTTTAGACAGTCAAACTGGATAGATGAGATGCTTTCTCCTTTTTCCACCTGGGTTTTGAAACTGATTTAGTTCAGGATCTTTTGCATCAACTACCTCATGCCCCCATTGTCACTTTCTTCTGTACCACATATGGACAGGCCACAGAATTTGCTTGTACACATCACTTGTGTTCATTATAATATCCCATAATGCTCTGTCAGGAATGGCTGAAGTTAATTTAAATAAAATTGTACACAGCTCCACCTAGTAGCTGGACAGTATAATGCAGTTTGGCATTCCAATACGTCTCCTCTAAGTTCCATATTCCTACCATTTACAATGTTCACATTATCACTGTCTTTGAAGTTCATTACAGCTCAGTCTGTTTAGTGTCTAAATCATACTGGTTTTCCAACCCAAATGCATGACAGTTTCGTTATCTGGTTGTCCATTAGTTGCAACAACTGGCTGTGATTGGTCCAGAATCATTGAGTCTTCTTTTCTGCATCTACCATCTGCAGAGGTGGCTCTGCTAATTATTCTCACCAACGATCAAACTTTAGATGTTGATAGTTTCTGTTGAACTCCCCAGTGTAGGTCTCAATCACATAAGCTATGTTTACACTGGGAATTTAGTTTGAATTAAGAAGGTTTAATTCGAAATAAATTGGTTACACTGACTTTCCTTAGTCCAAACTAAAGAATTCCTTAATTCAAACTAAAAACTTAGTTTAAACTTGTAAAACCTGCTTTTAATTTGAAGTACTGGTTAGTTTGAACTTATTATTTTGAACTAACCCAATGGAGCCATTGTAGTTTGAACTAACCATTAGTTCGAACTAAAAGCAGTTTGACCTTCTTCCTCCCAGGATGCCTTTCTCTTTTTATGGATTGGGTGAGAACATGGCCCTTCTTAGATATCATGTTGCCACACTTCCCATGGTGCCCCCCTCCGAAGCTGAACTAGCAAGTCCTGCACATGGACATGCTAGTTTAATTTAGGGTTCTAGTGTGGACATGCTAATTTGAACTAAGTTAGTTCGAATTAATCACAATTAGCTTGAGTTAATTAACTTGAACTAACTTAGTTCAAACTAGCATTCTTAAATGTAGACATAGCCATATAATTTAGGTGCTGAATTTTTTTTTCTTTACAACAGCTTGAGTTGTCCATTCCTTTTCTTCATCCAATTTGACAAGAACACAGTCATCAGGTTCAGGTCCTAGCAGTTGTCTGACTGAGGGACAACTGTTGTAAAAGTTTAGCCCTGTGACACACTGAACCTCAAAGTAGCACCATATTCATCATTTGTGTACAGTTGTGGTATTTCATACAAAGCATACTGTGTAAGATACTATATGAAAGGTCCAGAGTGGTAGCCATATAAGTCTACTTCAGCAAAACAAACAAGGAGTCCCGTGGCACTTTTAAAGATTAACAAATCTATCTATCCCATGAGCTTTCACTGGTGTAATCCCATTTCATCAGATGCGTGAAAAGAAAGCTGTAGCATATTAGGTGAATAGATACATACAGAGAAGGGTAAATCACAGGATCAGTTCAGTCTTTTTCAGTAAACCAAACAAGTTGTTTTGATTCAAACAGTGTCGAATAACAGATAGGAAGGTGAGAGTGTTAAAAAGAGGAGAAAAATCACCTCCACACTGTCAAATTATGGATATAGCTATTGTATATAAAGTTATGAAACTGTGCTATGCGATTTTTACTGAAATATGTTGTGAGTTTGAAAGTCACCTACTGCTAGTTCTTCATTTACAACAAAGAAGGTAACCTACACCCAAGCAGCCATTAAATGATCATCGACCAGGAGGAGAATTGTAAACAAGAGAGGGATACTTCAATAAGAGACAGCTGTGCAAGCACAACACAATTAGAATTGTTCTCTGTGTCTACATAAGGTCTACCAGGACAGGTTTGGGCCATTATTTTTCCAGGTACATGGATTGAAGGTATAAAATAAGAGAGTGGTACCGTGAGATAATCTGTCTTCTCCCCCACCTTGTGGAAGGCATCAAGAACACTAAGAGGAAAAAGACTCTGAACAGAGGACACTGGTCCCAACCCGAACAAGAATTCAGTCTATGTATTAAGAACTGTAACTTGCCTGCAACATCTAGTGGGCTGAGAAAAGCTATGTCATTCAAATCTTTCTCAATCTAAGACTTTAAGATTTAGACTGCAGTTTCACTTTTATTTCTTTGGTAATTGTCTCTCCCCTTTATGCCTACCCTTAAAATCACTTACAATCTGTTTTTCTGTAGTTAACAGATGTATTCTAATGATTTATCATTACCAGTGAGTGTCTAAAGTGCTTGGGGAATCTGCTCAAATGATGAAGACTGGTGCAAATCCACTTTCCTTTGACAAAGTGGTGCACTAATTTATGAGCTTTAATGCAGGGTTAAAGTAAGCCAAAACACACCAGACTGGCATTCTGGGGCCCACTATTTTTAAGGGCGCAGCATTCTGGGCCCCCTAAAAATAGAAAATGGAGGCAGAAAGCAGCATTCTGGCTCCATTTTCTACTTTTAGGGGCCCGCTGAATGCTGAGCCCTTAAAAATAGCAGGACCTAGAATGCCATTCCAGCACATTCCGGCTGGCACAGAGCTTCCCCCAGGCTTGGAGATTTTAAATCTCCCACCCTGAACTTGCTCTGACTGAGGATGCTCAGAGCCTCTGAGCATGCTCAGTCAGAGCAGGCTTTGGGGCAGGAGCCTCAGCCTGGGCTGCAGCCACTCTGCACGGCAGCCAGGTAAGGGTGCTGTGGGGGGGTTTCTGGGAAAGGTGAGCCACCCTGGCAGGGAAAGGGTGCAGGGGAGGAGGCTGGCCCAGGGCAGTGGGGGAAGACAGCATGGCACAATGAGGAGATAAGGAAGGGTTGGGAGATCAGCAGCATGATGGGGAGGGGGTTGGGAGGTTGTTGAGGAAATGTTTGGGGGACAAGCAGCAAGATGGGAGCCAGGGGCAGTAGCTGGGGTGGGGAATGGGCATTTGGGGGGCAGCAGCTGGGGTTGTGGGGCAAGCATTTGGGGGCAGTAGCTGGGGTGGGGGGTAGGTGTGTGGGGATCTGCAGCTGGGGTGGGGGGCAGGCATTTGGGGGGCACTAGCTGGGGTGGGTGAAGGGGGCCCAGACCTCCATGAGGGGAGGCCAGAAATTTAAGAGGGTTCCGGGGCCCACCAAATTATACTTTAACCCATGCTTGCACTGTTCATGAGAAGGTCTTGAGCAGTGCAAGATAGCATATTTCTGTGATGTAAGGCTTGGGGCTTGGGAGATTTGCTGGTGTCTCCCTGTGCATAGCTCATAGGTGGTTTGAAGATCACTCATGCAACTTGGCTGTGTGTGCCTTTGTATGCTGGTGGTGAATGATAACAGTGTCTGGAAAGTTTTGCTGCTTGTCACTGGCAAAGCATTGTGTGAAACAAATCAGGCTAGAGAACTAAGGGGACATAGCTGTCCCACAATTCCTGGTTGTACCCTGAGGATCTCATCTCACTTTGACTACCCTTTTCATGTCTGACCACTTTGGAGATAACTATGTTTCCATCTTTGGAAAAGCTTTTGAGTTATCTTCCAATCATGAGTTGTGCTGGACTATATGCAGCAGCCACTATTGTTGCTGGTCTGTAATTCAAAGAGCCAGGAAAACATCTTCCTGCTGCAGGATTTTCTTGACAGCCGGTCTGTCTCTCAGTGGCTCCATTTGCTCATGGGTCATGTGGGATGCTAATAGTCTGATCAAAATTATATTTAATTTGGAATGACAAATTCTGCTATAATAAAATGCGATCTGCTGTCTTTCATTAGCTGTTCTGGAATACCAAAAGTGAGCAAAAGTACACTTCAGTTTCTCAATAACACAGCAACATGTTATATCTTTCAAGGACATTATTTTTATATGACTGTAAAGAACCAGTCCACAACAACCAAGTGATTATATCTTTTGAATTTGCATAAATTCTGCAGCTAGTCTCTTTTAAAGTCTGTTTGGTACACACGATATTATTAAAGATTCTTTGACCTGTGTTGGTCTGTTAGTTCTGCAATGTTCACATGCAGATACTCTATCTTTTTAAAATCCACACTGATGTGTGGTCACCATTCATGGTTGGCCCATTCATGTCATTTAGTTAATTCTTGATGGCCTTCGTGGATGTGGTTTAATATTTCTCCTCTCACTTTATTTGGAATTACAATGCACTAGCTTTTAATCATGAGTCCATCTGACTTGTTTAATTGTCCACATGCTGCAAAGTAGTTTGTCACATCTTTAATCTCTTTTGGATACTTGGGCCAGCCTCCCTTAACGTAACAGAAATTCCTGAAGTTACCTTTTGTAGCTGGAGTAGTCTCTTTTCTGACTGGTATTTGTGTGGCCAAAGCATCCACATACAACTTTATGTCACCTTCAAGTTCATGTGTAGTTGAAAGTATGCTTCTGAGTTCCATGGTACAGTGCCTGCTACCACCAGATTTTTCCCCAGAACATATTTAGCAATTTAGCAATAGACATTGATGACCGCTACAAGTGGTTTATGGTCTGTTAGCAATGTAAACAAATCCAATCCACACAGATATTTGGGTATGCCAGTTTGGGCCTAATGCTGGTTAGATGGACAGTAGCTCACCAACAGTGGGAAAGCCAGAGGAACCACAAGCAAGAGCCTCATATTTCTGGTTCCTGTAACTAAACACAATAAATTTGTGTCCTTTCTATAACACCCTAGGTTAATCTGCAAGCTAAGAGAACATTGTGTTTCCACATTCTGTATGAATGGTCCTGTTGTGGGGGAGGGGAGGTGCCTAGGGGCTGTGACAGTATGTGGTGGTGGTGGTGGGGAATCCAAACTTTATTTACGTTTGAAATAGAATTCCAGGAGACATTTTGGATCTGGAATCTTGTCAGTGTTAGCAGAAAGCCGCCATCGAACCGTGTTCAGACCTGGATAAAGTAGAGTAAACAAGGGAGAGATTATATATAATTATAGACAATCATGTTGCTAGGATAAACAGGAATCAAAAGCACAGAGGCACTGAAGTTTGGCACATCCTCAAGCCCAGAACAGAAGCCAGCCAGCAGAGAACAGCGCAACTGGAACGCTCTTCCCTTTGGGCCTGCTTTCAGTTAGCCCAGGGGCTGTTTTTTCTTCTCTTTTTGGCTTGAGGCATTCCCCCATAAAGAACAAGTCTGTCTGAGTGACTACAGGAGCCAAAGTGAAGTCAGCAGAATCCTTGTCTGTGACATTAATGGATCGCTCTGTGAAAAATGTCAGAAGCATTTGGAAAAGTTACAGCTCGCTTAGGTCAGCAAAAACACATTGGAATTTCTGAACAAAATCTCTTTACAAATGCTCCAAGCGTATCACTCACCTTCTCTGGGGGTGGAGAGCTCCTGCCAGAAGAAGGGGTGCTGCAACCTAGAAGTCAAGGACATCCACATCTACTAGGTGGCCTGCTAGCTCCATTCATAACACCTGACACCCAGGCATTCAGGGCTAACCTCAGAGTGCCCTCTCTGGCAGCCAGTGTTCATGATGAGATCCAGAGGTTTCCCCCAACTCAGGCTACTGAAAACACCGTGGTAAGTAGGTGGGAGACAATTGGAGGGAGATATGCAAGGAAATCTAAGTACTTTTCATATCTCCCTTTGTTTGCCCCCTGAAATTGCACCACAGTATAGACCAGGCCAAAGACGAGTCATCCCTCCTCCCCTCTCCTGCCTGGCCATGCAACAGGGGGAATAAGCAGCTTGCCTCTGTGCGTCTCTACATAGGTAATGGGGACAATGCCCCCTAAACAAGCTATATAAGAAAGCATACTGACAGTGTCCTTTGAACATAGGCCCACCTGTGACTTGGGATGGAAATGGTTTCACAATTTTACTACTGTCACAATGGGAATACAGAGGTGCAGAATGACTGCTCTTAGACTGATTCCATTTGCCTTCCTTCCCCTTTCAGAGGTTTGTGACCAAGACAAGAGCTGGATGTTAAGCCCTTATCCTGATGGGAAGTCAAAAATGAAATGAGATTCATGGTCTTGTATCTGTTGGACATCAGTCACAAATCCCTCAGAAAGGCAGACTCCAGAAGCACTGCTATTCCATGTTATTAAAAAAGTATATTAAAAGTTTAACAAAATGGAAAAAACAGATGCTATTGGAATAATGGCTCTGATGCGTAGTCAGAAAATCCTACTCCAGGTATCAAAGTAAGACTTGCAAGGCAAAAGGAATCAAAAGAGTGAGCTGCTTCACAAGTAAAATACAGAGAGTATATTTCTAGCATGTGTCTTGGAAGAGATTGTTTGTGGGACAGAATATTTCCCCCCGTCCTACCTGAAGCAAAAAAGGATGTGGAGTTTTCATTAGCTGTCAGATTTTCCTTTTTTGCTTTGCAAACCTCATTCACATATACCGGAGGAGTGGTGTTTTTTTGGAGATTTTGGGATGAGCCAATGAAGTGTCTTAGCAGGAGGTCTCTGCGCACGAGTGACCCAGATTCGGGATGTTTATCAGTGCAGAAACTCAGCACTGAGGTGCATCACAAAAGTTCTGTGAGAACCCGGGGCTGAAATAGCAGATGCTGTAGGTTAGCATTGGGGAAAACACCTTAATCAACCTTCTGCCAACTTCCAATTTGTAAGGGGTATTCCTGGGTAGTATAGTATGGGCATGAAAGCATGGCTGGAGGGCCTCTGTTTTCTGACTACTCCCAGCTGCCTAGCCAATCTCTTGGAGTCATAGAAAACAGGGCCAGTTTCCAGTTAGTACTAGACTGAAATGGTGATGCACCTCCTTCCTAAGTTGTGCTGGAAGCAGATCAGAAGGTGGGCCCAAGAGTCCAGCATTACTTCCTCAAAATCTCCATAGGCTGAGCCAATTGCATTAAAGTTCCAAAGGGGTGGCCATGTTAGTCTAGTTCAGCAAAACAAACAAGGAGTCTACTGTTAAACAATTTAGTCAGGTTAATCTTTAAAAGTGCCACTAGACTCCTTGTTTTGATTGCATTAAAGGTGACTTTGGAGTTGAGCCAGCAGAGAAAGAGAACTTTATCCTCCAGGCCCAAGTTAAGTTTATTGTGGGACAGTGTATGGGGGGAAGGATATCAGAGTTGCACACATTAACTGAACTCCAGTATTCATTGCAATCTTAATACTAAAGGAACACTTTCATGGGTAATATCTGTGTTGGTGCCTAGAAGCTACAGAGCCAGATGTCTAAAAATGCCAGACACAAAAATCACAAGAGAGACAATGTGGGTGAGACAATTATCTTATACTAGATCAACTTCCCTTGGTGGAAGAGGCAAGATATCAAGCCTCACAGAATTCTCTTCTTCAGGTCTCAATCAACACAGCTACAACAACACTGCAAAAGAAAGAAAATATGACTTCCTGCTGGTTTTTCTCATACCTGTAATGTTACTATCATTCTTTACACATATTGTTCAAACAAATATTTTAGCTCTTTATAAAAAAAAAAAAAAAAAAAAAAAAAAAAGTGTCATCCAGCCAGGATGATAAGCCCTACAATACCAAACTAATATGTGTACCCAACTTTCCATAAGCAACCTGCAGGGAATAGTAATTTTTGTTTCAGGTTTCTGAAGAACAAACAAGGAGTCCTGTAGCACTTAAAGACTAACAAATTTATAGCACAAGTTTTCATGGGAGAAAATCCCACTTTGTCAGACACTCTGAAGATGGGGGGAACTTAAAGAATGGGAGACAAATAAATGCAGGGAAGTGCAAATCATGGGATCATGTCACACTGTAACAGCAAATCAAAGCAGTTGTTAAGACAAAGTGGGATTTTTCTCCCACGAAAGCTCATGCAATAAATAAATATAAGTCTTTAAGTGCCACAGGGCTCCTTGTTTGTTTTGCTGAATGAGACTGATGTGGCTGCCCCTTTGGAACTTAGATTTCTGAAGGGTCATTATGAATGGTAAAGAATTAAAACCTGAGAAACTAGACTCATGTATATGCATGTGTGTATATAAAGAACTGGCTGGAATTTATTTCCCCTGCTGAAAATTTCAGTGAACATGGGGAAAAAGTGTTTGTTGTTTTAATCTTGTGGAAATTTGACTTTTTATCTAAAACCAAAAGCCAAAAAGTTAAGCACGATATTTTTAGTTTAGGAGGGGAAGCTGGATGAAAAATGAATATTACCTGCAGTAAACAGACTCTTTCCATAAAACAAAACAAAAAAACCCCAAACCTCAAACATTTAGTTGAAAAACCAAACTCAGTTGAAAGCCAGCTTGAACAGAAAAATTTCAACCAGACCATCTTTATTTTTTCAAGCCAGAGTTTCTATCTGGAAAAACAAAAACAAAAACAAGTACAAAAAATCCATTCTAGTCCTAACTGCTCTTTTTGGTTAATAGTGCAGGGGAAAAAAGCAGCATCTACTGTAAAAACCATGCAAAACATCAAAAAAGTATTCTGATTTCAGTATATCTCAGCAGTAGATAAATAAGGCCAATTTATCTCATTCAGTCTCACCTATACAGCTAGCTGGGGGGGGGGGCGGAGAGATCACAAAACATGTGACTTCAAGAGCTGTGGGGACAGTTACTACCAATGCTAAAGAAGAATCATTCACAGCTTTATTAGCTGGTGTACCACAGATAAGATCTAAAACAATCTGGTTCAAAGAAACACCCAGGTATTTTCATAACTTATCTGACTAGGGTTGGGTAGTTTAAAACCTACATTTAATTAAGCAAAATCAGATTTCAAAATATTCTAAACACTGCTAGAGTTGCAGTGTCTGACTTTTTTTGGTTTTGTTTTTAATTCCCAAGAGCAGGAAAAAAACCCAAGCAAACAGAATTTGAGGACTTGTATGCACAGACAGCAGAAGACTGGCAGAAAAAAAAAGAGAGAAGGAAGATCAATTAACCATCTGATTCCCATGAGGAGTCTCAAAATGTGGTCCCTCAAATTAACACTATTAGTGTCAGCAAAGAACTAATCAATAGAGGTTGGCGGTGGCGCGGTATGAAATGCAATGCTGTATGGAAGCAGCCTAGAGCAGGGTTACAGCCAACAGGGCTAAAGCCCCCAGATTACAATAAAGCAGCTTGAAGGTGACAGATTTCATTGTTGAAGGTGATAAAATTCCCCACGGCATGTTGTAAAACAAGGGTTGGAATTCAGAGCTGGAGGAACTGCATGAGAGACAATGGACTGGATGGGGTGATTTACCCTCTTTTCCTTATCATGAAGCCAGCACAGAAAACACTGAAATGCATGAAGTTTCTGACTGGCTGCTGGGTTCCTTTCATTGGACCAGGCTGGATGGCCTGGAATACAGTGGGCCAAAGCATGGCTTGTGGGCCAAATGCTGGGCCTGATCCTCTATTGGATTGTATCTTGTGTTGTCCTCAGTTACAGCCAGCAGCAGGAGTAAAATGCTATCAAATGAGACCAGCAGTGCTTTGTACTCACATTGCTCAGGTGTGAACCATGACACAAGTCGGTGGAAAGTCAGAGCCATTGTCCATAGAAACAGGCTGTTAGCATCTAATCTGGAGACATGCAAGTATAGCTCAGGGCCATGACAGAGTCCCGCATGCAGCATTCCATCTTGAGCAATGCGCCCAGGTCTCCATTTTTCGCCATGTAGGGTATGTCTACATGGTAAAGCAAAGGGTAACTGTAGCCAGCATAGGGACACCCGTGCTAACTTTGGTCTAGCTACCATGGATAACAACAGTACATAATTCCAGAGGGGCAGCCATGTCAGTCTAATGCAGCAAAACAAACAAGGAGTCCTGGGCACTTTTAAAGACTAACAAATTTACGTATCGCATGAGCTTTCATGGGAGAAAATCCCACTTCTTCAAGTGTCTGACAAAGTGCAACAGTAGACAGGCTGAAGTCCTGCAACTTGGCCTAACTCCTGGCCTAGAACAAGCCACCTGACCTGCCCTGAAATCTTCTGCACTTTGCCAAAACCTGAGGCAAGAATCTTATGTAAGCGAAACTACTCATGAGCTGGAGCCTGAGAGCCTTACTCCCTTTCTGGATGCACGATTCCCTTTACACTTGAAAAGGGTTGCATAAGGACTGTTATTGTCCTTATTTTGGGCTGATAAAGGAGCTGATGGGCTGTGCCCACAGTCCACCACTATGAGGCTGTTTGACATGCAGGAAAGCAGCAGCATGCAGAAACAAGAAGGCAACAGAAAAAAAAAAGTCAAAGCCTGAGACTGAACTAGCAATTAGATCAGCTTCAGAATATATTTAAGTCAAATCAATCCAGAAGGGAATTTCAGTCACAGCTCACGCTCCATCTCTCCCTCCTCTGTCCACAGCTGAGATTTAGTACTACAGACACCTCAGTCAGGCTATGTAAGAAACATAGCAACAGTGAGTCTCCGAACCTAAAGGGCTCTATCATAGTTCTGCAAAGTCCTGGTTCATCTTTCCTCTTGTGGATTTGTTTAAATATTGATTGATTTATTCGACTCTCTCCACCAGGCAAGCTCCTGGAGATTAAACTATTTTATTTACAAAGACGTGGGGGTCACAGCTACTGACAATTAAGTCAGCCGAGGTCCATCTTTGCCTGCACTCTCTCTCACACTGATGTGCTGAGCAGATGAATCAGTCTTGCAGCAGCTATTGACTCAGAATCGCTGACAACTGCAGGGAAAGAACAGAGCAGGGGATGTGCAGAGGGAGGATGGAGAGAAACCACCCTGGGGGGTGATGGGAAAAACACTAGGACAAAGGTTTGTGGGGGAACTTAGAAGGAGCTGGCCCTGGTGTTGGAGCCTGTACCACATCAACCCTTTGCTTCACCTGACAGCACCACCCCAGCAAAAAGCAGCACATTTACCCCTAAGAGGGAGGGTGGGCTCAAGAGAAAGGTGGTGGAGGAGACAACATGGGAAGAGAGTCTAGAAGACACTGATCTAGTGATAGAGATCTCACTCAACTCCGCCAGCTACATGTTACACAGCAAACTGTTAGAGCCCTTTTTATAGATGACTTTTCCACTAGGCAGAACTTCAATGGAAAAACCTCCCCTAGCTCCAATTAGAATCCATATGACCCTGCCTTTCCTGATTCTCTCTCCTCGCTCCATTTCCTCCTCTCTCCTTAACTATTATTTTAAAAGGCAAAATTATCTGAGACATGGATGGCATCTGCACTCAATGAGATTTATAGCTGCATGGTGCTGTCCCTGGAAAAGTTCTGCCACTTTCTTCAGATGAGCTTCCCCTGTGTGCAGTGAAGACAGTGGTGTACCGATGGAGGAGGGCCACCAGCCTGTGGGGGGGGGGCACCGGCTGCACCTTCCCAGCACACGGGGGTGTGAAGTACAGGAAGTTCTGTGGGGTGGGTGGACAGGGCCCAGGGCAGGTGGGAGCCAGGGAGCTATAGGTGACCAGAAGGAGGAATCCCCACACCCCACTAGTCACTGGTTGGGAGACGAGGCTGCCCCACCAGTAGGGGGAGCTAGTACTAGACTGATTGTCCTGTGGAGCTGAAGCAGGAGAGGTGGGTGCTGTGCAGTGGGTAAGTGTGTGTGTGAGGGGAGGTGGCAGAAAGTCTCTCAGGCACAAGCAGAGAAAAGCATCAGGTCCCCCTGCAACAGGCCCTTCCTCCCCCGGGGCAGCAGGGGGATAGTACCATCTGGTGGGAGATGGAGACTCTTCCTGCCCTGCACTGAGGGTGTTTGAGGCTGGGGAGAAGCAAATGCAAGCCCTGGTCCCTGGGTGCTGGAGACCCACAGTACGTCACGAAGCACAGGTGTCCTTGAATGCATTTTTTTCTTTTTGACTGATCTGTTTGCAATGGATTTGAGTGCTCAAGCGATGGACTAGTGAGAGCTAGGCATAGCATGGATAGCTCTGTCAATCCCATCCTCCAATGCTCCAGTCTATTCCAGTCCTAGATCCTTTACCCTAGTTTGGCCAGGTGCCCTTAATCCTGACCTCAGCATCCCTGCTAACCTAGCATCAGCACCACTGGTTGAAAGCACCTCTCTCTCTTCTATGTCCCAGCTGAGAAACTGCACCTCCATCAGCACTATGCCAATGCCCTGCAGAGGGAAGAAAGTTAATTACCTACTGAACTACCAACAGTAATGCCTAGCTCTTATGGAGCACTTTTCAGCAAGAGTGCTCAAGGCACTCTACAGTTTTTAATGAATTTATCCTCAGAACATCCCTGTGAAGCAGGGCAGAGCTAGGACTACAGAGGGAGAACTGAGCACTGAAAGAGGTTAAAGGTGGAGCAGAGAACAGAACCCATATCCTCAGCTAGTGACCTCAGCACTAGACTGTCTTTCCTCTCTCCACAAGATTTCCTACACCATCTAGAGGTATGTCTATACTGGAGCCTTAAGTCAACTTAACCTTCCTTAAGTTGAATTAAGGAAAGCCATGTCCACACAGGGGTTTTATTAAGCTGACTTAAGCACTTGCTTAAGTCAACTTAATAACTCCATTTCCAAAAGGATAGCTGTGTTAGTTTAGTCCAGCAAAAAAAAAACAAAAACAAAAAAAAAAAAACCAAGGAGTCGCGTGACACTTTAGGACTAACAGATTTATTTTTTGCATGAGCTTCCGTGGGAGAAAATCCAGTGGGATTTTCTCCCATGAAAGCTCATGCGAAAAATAAATCTGTTAGTCTTAAAGTGCCATGCGACTCTTTTTTTCTTTAATAACTCCAGCCCTTAAAGTCGACTTAAGCGTTAAAAGCTGACTTTATTAAGTCGACTTAATGCATTGTAGAGAGGGTCATCTACACTGTAAGCTTTGTTGAGTCAACTTAATGAAGCCAACTTAACAGGTGAGTCCTCCAGTGTGGACATAGCCTTTCAGTCAACTTTGCTAAGCCGATTTAATTTTTAAGTCGACTTTGTTAAGTTGACTTAAAGTCGACCTTACTAAGTCAACTTAACTGAGCCCTCTAGTGTTTAGCCTATGTGTTTATTGGAAGGTTGGTACTGACCAGGTAGGACTGTACTTAGCTCATGATTGATCTGCTTGGCTCACAGCCCAAGGTAAACATGTCTGCCACCCTCATCACAGTCCTTTTAAATTTATGGAATTGCGCCAAATACTTTTTTAAACAAGCAAAACACAGAGCAGTGTACTTCCTAAGCATAGGTAACTACACAAATCAAGCTGCAAGATTCAAGTAGGGCATTAAGTACTGGTCAGAGTAACGTTATTCACAAGCCTTAG
Source organism: Podocnemis expansa (assembly GCA_007922195.1). Taxonomy (NCBI): domain Eukaryota; kingdom Metazoa; phylum Chordata; order Testudines; family Podocnemididae; genus Podocnemis; species Podocnemis expansa. The sequence continues at coordinate 2,785,700 of ML681971.1, read as the reverse complement.
TGCAGTATCATTGTGCACCAGAAACATCAGTGGATGGTGTACAGTGAGATCAGAATCTGGCCTACGAGAAATAGGTAACATGGAAATCAACCAAGTGATTCTGAGATTGCAACAGAGTGCTTGCTTCAGGTTTACCTGAGGGTAAGACTGGACTGTAGCCAAATAGCTCCTATTTCTGAGCAGAGCTTTATGTGAAATTCCATCCCTTTCCATTCTTTCAGCATCTTAGTCCTTTAGAAGATATGTAAAGACTCCATTAGTATTCTGTTTGACAATCAAGCACAAAGCCTTACTACTTACCCACTTATAAAAATCTGACACCAACTACTTGTGGGCCTACGAGCACATAACAATACCTCATCAGTTACCTCTAATTAAAAAGGGAACAGAAATTCCAAAGAAAGGGAACTAAATCACTGTCTAACCATGCTGAAAAGTTGGCACATCTCATTATTGATCCTCAACCTTATCTGAACAGCTCTATTGCCCATCTAATCCATCACAGTGCAGGCTAGAACATTAATTGCAACAATACATCAATTTTGTCCACATTTCCAGTCCATAGGAACACAGCAACTCACATTATTTCGACAATTGTTATAAATAAAGTGCCAGCAGCATGCACAGTACTTTGCAGACTTTGCAAAAAGCCATGATCCCTGCCTGAAGCATTTACAGTCTGGCACACGTTCAGAGGAGACATGAACACATTTTGCTGACAGTGTGAAAATGAGTTTCCTGGATCAGTTTAATTCAGAAGACTGAATGAAGATGGGTTAGACACCAGCTTTTAGGACCCACACATATATAACTGTGCTTACTACATACTGATCAACATGCATTGCCATGTTTTGACCAGTTATGACTTGTCCTCACCTCTATGATGATTCTGGATAGAATCACAAGACAAAGCTTCACACATATGGTAGAAGTAGACATTTGATAGCAGATGTCCATCCTTACTGACCCCTGCCATTGCCACATACCAACCAAAACCAAATCAAAACACGCACACACACACATTCCAAAGACACCTAACAGCTATGGAACGTAATGATCAGCAACCACTCAGTGCCAAGGACTCTGACAGAAGTCTGCTCAGCATGGGCCTCTGCATAACATAACCACCTGGCTCTTGCCAGGGCCTTTGAAAGGCACATATATCTTGGGTCTGAAGAGGAGCATGGCATCTAGAACTCTTTACCACTAAGGGGATTTCTACATTGCATTTCTTTGTGTGACTGCAGCTCAGGCTAGCTGGGCACAAAGACTGAACTTTCCTCTCCTGCAGGGAGAGACACTACCCTGAAGGGTAACACCAAAGCAGTGGACAGTGTAGGAAAGCTTGCTCTCCACTATAAACAGTATCTGTATTGTGATGAAGTAGAGAAAATCAGTCTCCAGGGCTGTCAATCCAGCATCTTTCACTGGCACGTGCAAGAAGTCCAGAGACAAAGAAGTGTTGCATATAACTGGAGAGATTAGATTACAAACATATTAATTGACTAACCCACAGTACATGTTCTTCCTGCACATAGCCACCTGCATACAAAATGCACTTGTATTATGTGGGTATTACAGGCTTAGACAAATGGCTATTGTACAGTGGGGTTTAATTTTTAACATCAGGCAGGAAGAATGTAAAGTGGAGTCTTTTAAGGGGACCAGGGGATGCGTGGAACAGACAGACAAAGCCTGCTACCAAAAGACTTCCTAGAAAATAAAAGGCCAGAATTAGATGGTTAGAAAAAAAATACTGTCATCCAAAGCACAGTAAATATTTCCCCTTTGCTGCTCACACAGAGGCTGGGGAGATAAAGAAGTAGCTGAAGGAGAGATCAAGGTGAGTATTGTTATTTAGTGCTGCTGATGAATGAGAGAACCCCCCCATCTTATTTTGCTACAGTACAGTATAAGCTCTGTCCTGTTTAACAGGCTGGTTAGCTGTTATTTCTTTTGTACCCACAGTGCATTTTTACATGCTGCTCTAGTGAAATGTGATGCAATTATTAATTGTTCACAGACACATAAAACACACAGTGTTCTCCTTCACCACCATCACAGCACACTTCTGATCAAAGAGGAGAGCAGAAAAGGTCACCCACCAAGATGGAGATTCGGAGAACAATTCCGAGAATGTAAATAAACTCCTGGAGGTTTGTTTTATTTATTTATTTATGCATTTTATTTACCTCTCCCTGTTTAAAAGCATTGGCTCATTTGAACTTCCTCAGGAAGTCAGGAATGTATAAGTAATTGTCAGGCTTGTATCTGGCAGCATTTTCTTTATTACAAGAAAATACCCTCTCGTCTTCATGTCTGAAGGGATGAATTCTTCATCTCACATTGTGTTTGTGCAGGAGCGTGAAATGTATCCCTAACTTGGTGCACAGCCACACTTCACATTGCAAGAGCAGTGAGATGCAGAATTAGAATAAGAAATTCACAAAAATGGTGTGAATATAAACATCCCAAGATCCAGCCTTTTGTGTCTTTAACACACATTATTTAAAACTAAATCACATGGGCACAACTCCTCAGAGATGCTCAGGGGCCTTGGTTTGTGAGTTTCTGTCCCTGTAGGAAGCTGCCTCCTGCTTGTTTGCAAATGTTCCCTTCTGCTACAGTCGATTCACTAGATAATCTGGAGACCCCTGAGAAGGGAATTAAATGCCCGTTTTCATGCTGCCATGTTCCATCACTTTGTTTTCAATGGTCATGAAAGCAAAGGGAGAAAACACAAGCAGAAAGTTAATTAAGCCACTGAAATATCTGTAAAGGAATGTTTAGGGTGGGTTGTGCTGACCCCTACTCAGGCTGGTGAACACTTGCTCACATGTGTAAGCCTGTTAGTCTGTGAGTAAAGAGAACACAGCCCACCATGAAACTTTTATTTTAGATTTGCCTTGGGAATTTAAGGCTAGTGAAGTATGATGGAAGTCCAGTGCTGGAGCTGGATGGAGGATTTAATACTGGCACAGGGAAGTTTTGTAAAGGTTTGATCCTAAGAAACTTTTTTTTTTCCAAGCCACAGGACCCTGACATGGGTCAGGGTGACAAAAGTGCCCCACATCAGGGCTCTACTGGCTACTCCTGCAGGGAACACGGCTGAAAGCAGAGGATTAATTCCTGCTCTTCTCCCTGGATTGGGAAGCTCAGCCCCTTTAGAGTCACAGTCCTCAACAGGTGGTGATGTGAGGTCTCTCCTCAGCATGAGTGTAAGCCAGCCCCCATTTTCAGGCCAGACCCCTGAATCTGCAGGTTGGACCCGGCCATGGGCAGCTTCCACTCATGTGACTGGAAGCTGCCTGAGAAGCTCCAGTTGCTAGGTAACAAGTGGAGTTGTAGGAGGAGGAGGAGGAGGGAGCAGGAAAGGCAGTGCAATGAGGTCCACACAGCAGTAGTGCCCAGCAACAGCGTGAACTTCACCGCTGTGGCTGTGAGGCCAGCCAGCAGCTAGTGGCTGTGAGAGGAGCAGAGGTGCAGGCACTGGTGCTTCTGCTCTGCTCACAGCCACCAGCTGCTGGGTGGCCCTGCAGCCACAGAGGCAAAGTTTGCATTACTGAGGGGCATTGTGGTGGGTAGGCCCTGGCCCACGTGGGCCCACCCATGGCTATGCCCCCTGATCCTTGGGAGGTTGGGGGAAGAGGGAAATTGCTCTGCCTGCTGCAACAGAGATCGGAAGAAACAGCAGACACTATGCCCCCTGCCCTTCAAGATCCCCAAGGCAATAAAATGGCCCTGTCAGCTGTCCCTGCCAGCAGGGCACTGGTGGAGTGACTTCAGGAGAAGCAATCGGCACTGTTTGGTGCCACATGGGAACATCAGAAGATGGTAGAAGTGGAAGATGGAAAGAATCGCAAAGAAGCAGGAGTAGAACAAGGCTCTGACGGAGAGGAGGAGGGAAAGAAGTGCTGTAATTCAAGGAGAGGAGAGGATCACTCAGGGGACAGGAAGTAAAGAGACAGCAAGTGTGTGGGAACTCAGTACCACAATTCAGCACCAAATGACATAGTCAGGCCAGGCAGGCCAATCTTAGGGACGCAACTGTGCATGGGTCAGGGGTTTGAGAGATCTTGTGGGAGGCAGGAGATGCACACAGGAGCTGAGGGATCTTATAGGGAACCTCCTCTGACTCCTGCTACAGCATTTGTTGGCTTTCAAATAAAATTTGCTTCTGACCTTTTATAGTTCAATAGGTGTTAATAGTCCAGTTATAACACAGCACTCAAGTACATACTTCCCTCCCCACTGCCATATCATCTTCCTGAGAGGTCAAATCACTTGTTGTAATGGCAAAACAAACAAGGACTCCTGTGGCACTTTTAAAGACTAACAAAAATTTATTTATCACATGACCTTTCACACATGAGATTACAACAGGTGATTTGACCTCACCTTCCTCTATATGCTGTTCCCCAATGTTTGAATGTTAACAACCACTCTGATTTGCTCTTACTGTGTGACCTGATCCCATGACTTACACTTCCCTGCAGGGGCATCACTGCCCTGAAAAAGGGGTCAGGGCCTGAGCCCAGGCCCCGTCCCCTGCTGCATGGCCAATCCAGAAGCCATATTAGGCTCATCCCATGAGCATCCTGGCCTGGATGCAGCCCCATTTGCTGCCCAGATCCAGGCCCAGCCACTGCCAGCCAGCAGCAGATGCCCAGGTCTGGATCAGGCCCAGCCACTGCTGGAGCAGGTCTGGAGATGTGGGAGGGCAGAAGGGGGCCCGCAGCCCTTCAGTCCCAGTGGCAGCGACACCCCTGCTTCCCTGCATTTATTTTCCTCCCATTATGTAAGTTCCCTCATGTTCAATGCATCTGACAAAGTGGGATTTTCCCCCATGAAAGCTCATGCAATAAGTAAATTTGTTAGGCTTTAAAAGTGCTGAAGGACAGGACTCCCTGTTCATTTTACAATCTAACCCATTTTAAGAGTTGTGGTTTGTTTGTTTGTTTGTTTTTGGTTTTTTACTGAAGTACTGTAACTAGCATGGGTTTTTTTTTTAGCTCACGTGATAAATAAATGTTAGACTTTAAAGTGCCACAGGACTCCTTGTTTGTTTTGCTGTAACTAGCATGTTTTTTACAAAAAGCTCAAGTAGCTTGAAATGTTCTACTGCTTTTTAAATGTTACCATTCTTGATATTTGATTTGTGTTCCTTTATTCTTTTGCACAAAGACAGTGCACTTTGGCCAATGTATATGGCAGATAGGCATTGTTGGCACATGATGGCATATATCACACTGGTAAATGAATGGGGGAATGAGCCCTTGATGGAGAGGCTGACCTGGTAGGTCCCGTGATGGTGCCACTGGAGTAGATATGTGGGGAGAGTTGACAATGGGGCCTGCCACAAATATAAGTACCTGGCTTACTGTTCCTGTTGTTTGGTTTGTAGTTGCTGGTAAATAGCTGCTTAAGGTTGTGGGGGGACTGTCTGAAAGCAAAGTGGGTCCTATATCCCAAGCCTTGAGAGGGAGAGGGATCATCTTGTTGGATATGCTGTAGATACTTGTGATGTGCTGTAGAGGTCTGACTTGGGTAATGTAGGTGATGACCAGTGGCATTCTGTTGTTTTCCTTGTTGGGCTTGTCCTATAGTAGTAGACTTCTGGGTACCAATCTTGATTTCAATCTGTTTTTTCACTTCCCTGGATGGGTACTGTGGTTTTAAGAATGCTTGAGAGGGATGTTCCTGCCACAGGGCCTGCAGGGCTTGTGCCCTCCCTGGGCTGGCCCTTGCCCTGCCCCTATAAATCAGGGGGGTGGGGGGCACTAGCCAGCAGTGGCAGGACAAGCTGGATCTGGGCTGCGGCCATCTGCTGCTGATTGGCAGCACAGCAGCAGGAGCCAGATCTGGCCCTGAACTGCCTGCCACTGGCTGGCAATGGCTGGAGCCAGATTGGGGCCTGTGTGGGGCAGGGGATGGGGCCTAGACCCTTTTTTGGGGCAGCAACTTCCCTGATGCTTGATAGAGATCCTGAAGATTTTTATCTCTGTCTGAGGGACCTGAACAAATGTGGTTGTGTCTTATGCTTGGCTGTAGACAATGGATTATGTGGTGTGTCCCAAATGAAAGCTGGATGCATGTAGGTAGGCGCAGCAGTCAGTAGGTTTCCAGTATAGGGTGGTGTTTCCATGACCATCACTTATTTGTACTGTAGTGTCCAGAAAGTGGCTTTCCTGTGCAGACTGGTCCAGGCTGAGGTTGATGGTGGGGTGGAAATTGTTGAAATATCAGTGGAGTTTCTCAAGGACCTCCATAGCTACATCTTGTGATAGAGTTCAGGAGTACTATTGGATCATCAACAGACCAGAGGTTAATTCATGGGGTTAATTTCCACAGATGCTTGGAGAGGATATCGAAGGATGGATGGAGAACACAGGCCAGCCAGGCTTCCCAGGGTAGCATGGTTCTGTCACAGTCTTATCTGTTCTGGTTAAATGGCTGTATAAGCAGCTAGATCCTGGAGAAACACTTGCTTGCTGTTAGCTCTGATGCAGTCCTTTCCAGAAACTGAGGGTGTTACATGTTCATTGCTTCATCTCCCTGACTGAGTCATTTTGGAGATGTAGAGCTGCCACTTATGGCTATGTCTACATTAGGGAGCATTTACCAAAAAAAGTAATTTTGAAAAAATTATTTTGAAATATATTCAGAATGATCATCTCTACATAACTTTTTTCAAAAATGCTATTTCGGGAGAATGGTTCAGGGACCGTTCATTATCCCAAAGTACCATGGCTTTTTTTTTTCCGAAAAAAGTCTTTGAAAAAAAGCAAGGCAACGGAAAAGATAGGAAGGATATTTCAAAAAAACAAAACAAAACAAAACAAAAACAAAAACAAAACGAAAAACAAACAAACAAAAAAAATTTCCTTGTCTGGGGATGGCTTTTTTTGAAAAAGCTACCCCGAAAAAAGCTTTTTAAAAAAAATATAACAAGGTTTAGCGATCCCAAAACAGCGCTCTGGTATTTCGAGATACTGGAGCGCTTTTTCAAAAAAGCTAAAACCGCTAGCTTTTTCAAAATAAACAGCCTTTTTCAGAGTAGCTTTTTTGAAAAAAGCCATCCCCGGACACAAAAAAGGCTTTTTTCAAAATATCCTCCCCATCTCTTCCATTGCCTTGCTTTTTTTCAAAAAGAAAGTCCAGTGTAGACTTTCTTTTTCAAAATAAAAAAGGCCATGGTATTTTGGGATAATGGACTGTTGTCCTGAAATAGCATTTTTGAAAAAAAGATTTTTCGAGATAAGTATTTTGAAATACTTATCCCAAAAAAGTTTTTTTGAAAATGCTGGGCAATGTAGACGTGCCCTATGTGCATGGCCATTCAAAGCAAACACACACGTAACAAGGTGCCAGAATATTACACTGTGAGGGAAGCAGGAAACTATGGCCAGGATTAGAGGAGGGAATTTTAGAAAATGTTTCTCCTGGTTCTACCATCAGTTTAACTGCACTGCTGTTAACAGTGGACAGAGTCCTACAGCAGAAAAAGCTGGGACCAATTCTGGAATTTTTAATACTATACATAAGTTAGACCTGAAAACAGGATAGAATTTTTGCCTAAAATCTCCTCATATAGACAAAACCCTGACAGACAGCAAGAAAGAACACTACCTTCACTCAGGCACTATAAGGCCTATGAGACATTCAGAGTGGAGTGTGGCGGTTTGTTTTTATGTTAGATAAAACCAGCTGGATGTGTTTGATTTAGCGACTATATTCTGATTGCCTGAAGGAATTTCCAAAGCAGTGCACAGGAGCACACAAGCAGAAGATACCTTTTCCTTGGTGCCCAGCCTGCAGTGGGAGAGTAAGCCAGCCTTCAGTGCATGGTGCTGCCACAGCCATAAGCCTTAAGTTCTTTGGCTTTCCCTCCTCCCAGGTTGATCATCCCAATATCAGTTGCTCCAGTCTCCTCACATATCATTGCCATTCAGACCTGCAGAGAACATGACAGACCAGTTTCTGCTCTAATTACAGCTTTTCAGCACCACCATTGGAGCCACTGGGGCTTCAGGGGTATAACAGCTCAGAAAACAGCCCAGTATGTTCACTTCCTCCAGGCTAAGGGCTTGTGTTCAGACTGATTAGCTGTGTTTTCCCCTGCACAGCCATACGAGCCTGGTCACAGCAGGAGACCACTCTTCATCCAATGCCAACCCCCACCCCCCAGGATTTTACCAGTGGCAGCTTCTGTTCTCCACATCCCCTTCTGATCTCTCCAGCCCTGTCTTCCAGCTTTCTGGCTTCCTCCTTCAGGGCTGCCTCCTGAAATAACTTTCTAGAAGAGAATAGTACATTCCCATTTGAAATTCAAGCCCAATCTTCCATCCAAAATAAGCAGAGATCGATAACAGCAGAGGAGGAAGAAAGAGCTTCAACAGAGCTTTGTAACATATCTTATGGCTTGTTTCCACTTCTCTTTCTGGCTCATAGTCGAGCTCTCAGCAATGAAAATTCATCCTCTCATTCTCCACATAGACAGGAGTAGGTAGCAAGTCAAGTCAGTAGGTGGCAATGACCTTGTGAAAAAAAGTGCACGTTGCAGACAAGAGATAATTATGCAATAAAATTAACCTCATTCACCCATGCTCCAGCAAAACAGTGCCACACTTGCCAGGTGATCTGCACTTCTTCCACTCCTAGTCCCTTCCAGTGCAACCTCTTCCCAGCTCTCATTCTTTAGCCATCTCTTGACTCTGGCTGGAATTACATAGCTCTCCCATTCTCAGACTGGGCCCTGAGCCACAGTCTCCTGGTGCTGACTGTGACTGCCTCAGTAGGTCTGAGTTAGGCTCAGTTTTGCACCCTCCAGGCAATGACAAGGGGAATGCATCAGGCTGGAGCAAAGAACCCCCCATAAAACAAAGTATCATTTATTTAGAACAAAAGCATGTGAGAGAAAACAGATCTTCAAAACCTCAAACCCACCTCTCTGCATAGCTAGTTCATCGGGAGCTTAACCATCTTCCATGCAGGCCCCTGGTAGGACTAGCACCCAATTCCACAGAGCCTCTCTCTGCATTAACTTGGCTCCCTGTCAGCACTCACAGACAGCTCTCTGAGCAGCAGCTGGCAGCTCACTCCCTTTGCAGGGATCAAGTCACTTTTAACTGTTTATAGCCCTTTAATCTTGCAACTCTGACCATGGGTTAAACAAGGTTTGTGGAGATGGGACACATCCTTCTTGAAGCCAACAGTTTGCCCCATTGTCTTTCAAGTGTGTGCTTGGGTGTTTTTCAGCCTTGGTGCACAGAGCCTGTTCAATTCAAGCAGAATAGGCATACAATGAACACGCCACTCAAGGCCTGTCCATACATAGATACAACCTAGGCAGTCACCGAAGGCACCAACCAGTAAGGGGTACCAAAGGCTGGGCTGGGGCTGGGCCAGCAAGCCTCCCACCCTGCTTTTCTGGCATCATGCCATGGTGGAGAGCCAGCCTTGGCTGGGGGAGCAGCAGTGGCACCACTATTCGGCCAGCAGCCTGCACGGTGCCTGCCTGCCTGCCACTTGGCTGGTTTTGGGGGTGGTGCTAGGAGGAGGGGGGGGGGGCGCAGAGATGCCAAAATCACAGGCGCCTAGAGCACCAAAAAACCTCGAGCTGGCCCTGATGCCACTACTCTCAGTAGAAGTTAAATCAGTACACTAACTTCCCTTCTCTGATCCACTCAGCTACAGCGTCCACAAAATCATTACTTCCCAGCATGCATAACATGCTTACATACCAGTTCCACGGCTGTCACACCTTGGTCCTTCAGCTCTAAGACGCACAGAGTCACAGGAGATCTTTCTTAACTGGCAGCAGTAATAAGTCCTCTGCCTAGTCCAGTCTCTAGCAGGCAGCGTCAGGACATTAAAACTTCAAACCTCCTGACTGAGTGATGGAACACAGCAAAGGCTTGGGTGAGTTCTGATAAGCCTGCACATAAATCCTACCAAGCATCATCTAGTACATATTGGAGCCCTCAAGTTTATGGGACCTTGCAGAGGCAAAGGAGTGGCAGAGCTCCTCAGCTTAGAGCACTAGTGGAGGGGAAATTTACCACAGGTTTTTAGTTGTAATGTTGACATACCTGGTAAGAGCAGGGGGGATGGTTCAGAGTCACTGAGCTCCCCTTTGAATTTGTGCTTGGGGCCCATCAGGATGTTACAACACACTGGGAATAAGTGCAAGGCAAGAATGTTTTCTGTGAGGAAATGTGATGGATGTTTTATGGTGCTTAGTCCCAGCTAGCCCAGACTCAGTCAGGGTGAAAGGCACAATGGAGACTGCATACTTTTCATGCCACATGAATCTGGAGTCACACTGCACATGGTTAATCTAGAGCTGGTAGGTGCTTCCACATCGCTGATAGAGATAGTGGAGGACACAAAGAAAGCTGAGGTCCTGAACAGGCTAGATTTCAGGTGGGAGTCTGTACCTTATTCTCATTCCCGAGTACTTTGAAGGGAACAAAAGTGGTTCGTAGATTTCACATTCAAAGATTATAAAACCAGAAAGGATCACTAGTGATCATCTACTCCGACCTCCTGCATAACACAGGATATAGAACATATCTGAATTAATTCCTGTCTGAACTAGATTTAGATAATCCATCCATTCTTAGAGAGTGGTTTATATATTGCCAGGGGTGGCGAATCCACCAGAAGTTCTTACAAATGTTTCCATTGGTTAATTACCTTAACTGTTAAAGAAATTTACAAGATTTCCAGTCTGAATTTGTCCAGCTTCAACTTTCAGCCACTAGGTCTTGTTATATCTTTGTCTGCTAGACTGAGGAACCCATTATCAATTTTATTGTTCCCCATGTAGGTACTTATAAGCTGTAATCAAGTCACCCTGTAACCTCTTCTTTGTTAAACTGAATAGATGGAGCTCCTAGAGTTTATTAGCCCTCTACAGCACACAAGTGGTAAGTGAATCTCTCATGGTTCTTAGTGCTAACTTAAAAATAAGGACTAGTAATAGTATTTCCAGTTAATAAGAGTTAGGGGGTATTTACTTTCTGATATCGTTTTTCACCTTACCTTTTGTATACATGGTTTACCTGGGTTGATAATTTCTTGTGTGTTATCTCTGACTACTTAGCACACACATAAAGTCATCTGTTATTTACCTCCTCCTCCACTCACCTTGCGTCTGCTACTTAATGAGTAAACTATTACAGAGCGAAGGTACCTCAATTTGACTGCATTAAAACAGGATACTTTGACATTTTATGGGGATCAGAGAGCTGAACATTAGCTCTGAGATAATAACCAAACAGAATAGGGCATAATGTGGTAGCTACACTTCTTTTTCAAAATACCAAAAAGTAAATCACCAGCTTTTCTTGATTTTCAGTCAGCACTTGCCTCTAAGTCCTGCCTAGGTAGGAATGTCATATGACTCAATCTATGAGTGTCATATAATTCCATCCAGTCTTATATTCAGAAGCAGCCTTAAGCAATAGAGGGCCCTAGGCAAAGGCACATTGCGGGGCCCACTATTGGCCCCCACAACTCCCCTCCAGCTCCATACCGCCTGCCCCTCCTGCCAGCCCTGACGCCCCCCGACTGCCGCCCTGGCCCGCCCGCCGCACCCTCAACACCCTACCCCCCCTGGCTCCAGCTCCTTTGGGCTGGACTCCTCTACCCTGCAAGCACCCCAACCCCCCTGCAGCCCCAGCACCACAGTCCCCCACCTACAGCCCTCGCAACCAGCCTGCAGCACCCAGCCTGCGGCCCCCCCATAGCCCCTCATACATGCAGCAGCCCCCTCCATGACCTCACCACCCCGCTATGTTCCCCAAAAGCCCCCTGCAGTCTTGGCTTCCCATGGCTGGCCTCCCCCATGGCCCCCCAAAATGGCCCCAAATCCCCACCAGGGGCCCCAACCACCCACTGCTAAAGGCAAGGGGCACAGCGGGAGCACAGAGCTGGGCCTCTGGGCTGGCCCACCCCACCCAATGCCCTTTCCCCTGCGCTGGGGCCCCCACAAACCAACTGGCCATGGGCCTCACCCACCCACAGGGCCCCACCACAGCCACCAGCCCTGCCTTGGCCTCAGCCCTCCGCTGTGTGTGCTGCAGGGCAGGAGGCGGACACAGCTTTGGGGGAGGCAAAGAGGGCTCTTGCTGCTTGGGAGCCCTAGGTAGGCACCTGCTTTGCTTACCCCAAAAGCTGTCTCTGCTTATATGTGGTTTCTACAACTGATTCAGTTTGTGTTAGCAGCTGTCTGAAGCCTTGCAAGTCAATTTCCCAATGGAAAGAAATCAGTGATATGGAGTCTGGGTTAATAATTTGTATACAGGTAGTCCTCGCTTAGTGACCGGGTTCCATTCCTGAAACCCGGTTGATAAACGAATTGGTCGCTAAACGAGGAGTAGCCCTTACCGGTATTTCAGGCATAATGTACTTTACTGGTAGTGGGTTTTTCAGCCATCTGTAGATAGTTTTAATGTCACCTTTGCATCATTTATAACAATTTTAATATATATTTTAAATGTTTTAAGCTCTAATGTACTGAACTTAGTTTGCATAGTGTACTGTAAATACAGGTAATCGTTTTTAATATTCTGAATAGTACTATAAAGAAAAGGCCTAAAATAAACTCCATCGTGATAACTTTGTTTTATTGGCATAACTCCTTACATACTATATTACAGAACATAAAAATGCAATCAGCAAAAATTATAAAAATGATGTACCAAAGAAATATGAAAATAAACATTCAGATTACACTGACATTTTTACACATCAAATCCTTCAAAGTGTGGTTCAGCAGCAGGGGGGTCATCAATGTCATTGTCGGAGAGATCAGCAGGGTTATCAGGAGCTGTAGAAGGCCCTGGTAAGGGAGATGATGGCAAGGAAATGGAAGGACTTGTAAGGGTAGGGGTAGGAGTCCTGGATGGAACTTTAGAGAAGTATCTCGTTAGTGTGGTGTGCGTTGTAATTTTCTTTTTTTCTTCATAAATTTCACGATAGCATCGTAAAATTTCATTCATTTGTCGTTCCACTTTCGTGAACCATTCAACATTCAGGTCCATACTCTCTAGTTCTAACATCGCTGCATTCACTTTGGAGAAGACATAAGCTAACCCCTTTACAGTGAACTTCTTTTGTACTTCTTCCACTCTTTCCTCTTCGTCTTCTTCTTCTTCCTCCTCTTTCAAGTGCTGCTGCGCTTCCAACTCTATTAAATCTTCGTTAGTTAGCTCTCCCTTGACGTATTCCACTAATTCTTCAATATCTTCCACTTCAACATCTAAATTAAGCACATTAGCAAGTTCCACAATTTTTTTATTTATGACATCAATATGTTCGTCTTTCTCAAACCCTTCAAAATTATTTACAAAACGTTTCAGGCATTTTTTCCATATGCCTTGCATGCAGTTTTCTGTCACTCCCGCCCAACCTGATTCAATGTTCTTTATGCAGTGTAAAATATTATATGATTTCCAAAAATCATGCAGGGTTACTTCACCATTTTCTGTTGCTGCTACCGCTTTGGAAAACGTTGCGCGCAAATATAGCGCTTTAAACGTAGAGAGAGCCCCCTGGTCCATTGGTTATAACACAGCAGTTGTGTTTTTAGGCAGATACACGACCTTTACATCAGGGTATAGATCATCAAGATGCTGGGGGTGGCCTAGGGCGTTATCAAGTAGGAGGATAATTTTAAAGGGAACACCGTTTTCCAGACAGTAATGCTTGACCGAGGGTATGAAGCAGTTCATGAACCAATCCTCAAATAAAGATTGCGTCATCCATGCTTTGTTATTTGAACGATAGTAAACGGGCAGCGTGTGCTTACTAACCTGCTTCAGTGCACGTGGGTTTGCAGAACGATAGATGAGAAAAGGTTTTAACTGAAATCCAGCGACATTTCCTCCCAACAACAACGTGACCCTGTCCTTAAAAGCCTTGAAACCGGGCATTGCTTTAGCCTCTTTGTGTATGTAGGATCTTTCGGGTATTTTTTCCAAAACAGTCCGGTTTCATCTGCATTAAAGATCTGTTCCGGACGATACCCGCCTTTCTCGATCATTTTGTCAAATTCATCCACAAATCTTTCTGATGCTTCTATGTCCACGCTTGCCGCCTCACCACTGATACTTTGATTATGAAGGCTGAATCTCCGACAAAAACATTGAAACCATCCATGACTTGCCGTAAATGTTTCCGTTGACTCTTCATTTTCGCGCGCTTTCAACGTTTCAAAGATACTGCATGCCTTTGCTTGAATTATTAAAAGGCCCATTGGCATTCTTTTTTGTATCTGGTCGTCAAACCATATCACCAGTAATTTTTTCCATTTCGTGAATGAGGCCTTTCTGCTGCCTAGTTATTATGGCTTTATATCCTTTTGATGATTTCACTGCTTCTTTCACTCGATCTTTATCCTTCAAGATCGTTGATACAGTTGAATGTGCCAGCTCCAAGTCACGTGCTATCGCTTTAACTTTCTTACCAGCTTCATATTCGTTTATTATCTTCATTTTTGTCTCAAGATCGATAGCCTTCCTTTGCTTCTTGGCGCTTTCTCTGGGTGAAGTCATGCTCTTCCTTTTCACCGACATCTTGTACTTTGGGGTGCACAATAAAGTAAAAATACATAGATGAAAAACGCTAGTTCTGACTGCGGGAATGAGATGAATCTGAGAGAGTTGATGCGAGTTCTCGTACATTGCCATAATACCAACTCGTCAGAGAGCTGGTCATAACTCTGAGGGGTCACTAAATGAGTAGGTCACTAAGTGAGGACTAGCTGTATATTGTTTGTTTTATTTACATATATAAACTAGTCCTGGAACAGAAGTGTTCAAACAGCCTGCAAGACAAACCCCTTTTTTCAGTAATCTCAGGCCAACACTATAGACCAGTTCCCAAAGAGCAACCCAGCCTCAAGTGTTGACTAATCAGAGACCCAAGGCACAGAACAAACCTCCTGCTACTCAGCTCCCTCTACCCAAAACCTTGTGTGACAAACAAGCAATTTAGAGAAGCGGTCTCTAACCAGTAGATCACAATCTACTGCTGAAGGGCAGTTGCCATTGAGACCTATGAGCATTATGCCATCTCCTGGTGAAAGATTGGAGACCACTGATTTAGAGCATCTCCCCCCAAGACTGAACATTTATTCACACACCAAGAAGTAAAAAAAAAAAACAAAAAAAAACAACCAGCCAACCTTGGATGACTACATGTAAAGATCGTCACCTGGAGATGTTTGCCTTAACAATATGTTGTACTTTTCAAAATTAAGACAAGCTGGGTGAGGTAATATCTGTTAACCAATCCATTAAAAGCAATTATCTCATTCCTATCCTGGCACTAACATGGCTACAACACCACTGTTAAAAATTGACAAGAACAGATTGGAAAAAAATGTCTGGTAGGCTGGCTGGGCTTTGGTTTCTTGTTTAAAGGAAGCTTTATAGTTTCAGGAAGCTAGTGTACTGAGAAGGATGAGTTATCTCTTAACCGTGGCTTCTTTTTCCCAGCCTGCTTTCTCTGAAGTATACCCAACAACTGGAAAGAGGATGAGGTTGGAGTCCTGTGTCTGATTGAGACTGGGACTGTGTCAAGGTTGTAGTTATACTAATAGGTGGAGTTAGATGATTTTAGAACACTATTTTAAAGAAAATACCAGTGGTTTTCTATCAGAAGCTGCTGTACAAACATGTTTGTGTGAATGTATTAAAAATACATTTAAAAAATGAAAAAAATCCATGTGATTTTATCTTCTTCTCAGCACTCAGTCCCTGATCCAGTCATCTATTTGGAAAACACACCACTCCCTGACCCATTCTTAAATCAAACACCATCTAGCCTCCCCCCATGCCCATCCCACGCCCCTCAAAATGGGAGAATGAGCAGCTCGGGACTTGTCTGCCCTGCAAAGTTACCTGGAGCCCCTCCTCGACAATATACTTGGGAAAGGACTGTACCACTGAATATCTGTAGCTGTACTGCATGGGTTCATTCCTGATGCCTAATTATTATCTACCTGGTGTAGCCAGGTTAATTGTTAAGTGATCACATGTCTAACCTCCACTCTGTAACTAGGCAGTACCCCTCCTAACCTCAAGTCCAATCATCAGAGCTTGATGCGCAGGAGCTCGATGTGCAGGGACTTTGTCTCCATGATGGCAATGTGACCAAAATGGAGCCAGCCAGTGGTGGGCAATGATGACTTTTCCTCTGGAGGCCAGTTCTCAATGATACATACCCATTACAGATAAAGTCAAACCATCTTACATGCTGTAGTCAATACATATGAAATGCCTCTAGCTTCCTGATGCCTTGTTTAAGTAACATCCATGTTTCAGGCCCACATGAGAGGATCACAAGTATGCAGGTTTGATAAACCCATGCTTTTGTTTATCATTTTGTTTGCCCTCCTCTGAACTCTCTCTAGCAGAGGAGGGCAACCAAAATGGTTAAAGGGCTGGAGCACAAGCCCTATGAGGAAAGACTGAAAGCATTAGGCTTATTTAGTCTGCAGAAGAGAAGATTGAGGGGGGATTTGATAGCAACCTTCAACTACTTGAAGGGATGCTCTAAGGAAGATGGAGCTCAACTGTTCTCAGTAATAACAGAGGACAGAACAAGGAGCAATGGTCTCAAGTTGCGGTTAGGGAGGTCGAGGCTGGATATTAGAAAAAACTTTTTTACTAGGAGAGTGATGAAGCCTTGGAATGAGCTGCTGAGGGAGGTGGTGAAATCTCCATCTTTGGAGGTGTTTAAGGCCCGGCTGGACAAAACCCTGACTGGGATGGTTTAGTGGAAGTGGTCCTGCCTCTGGCAGGGGGTTGGACTAGATGACCTATGAGGTCCCTTCCAACCCTATGATTCTATCATTTCACCTTTTTTTGGCTCCAGGTCCTATGGATGTCCTTCATGGCTGAGACTGCTAAGGAAATTCTCATTAGGATGTCTGGCTGGCTGGGCCAGTTTGATGACAGTTTATGGCCTTGACAGATAAAGTCATCCACTGCTTCCACAGTTTATCCAGAAGAACAGATGTCTTGTACCACAATGTGTGTGCCAACACTTTTGGAACTCTTTTGCCCAAGGGCACCTGTCTCATGCAGGAAGCTCTCCAGCAGATCTCTGGTCAGGTCCACATTGCCTGTCCTTTTCAGTGGCAGATGAAGTAAGATCGGTGGGTTACCAATGTAACCATTCTTCTTCAAGATGGGTTGCTCACATACATTCAGTTACAGGTGTATACATGCCACAGCGCATGGTAGCTTGGAATGTCTTTAGCCTTAGCCTGTCAGGTCAGGGCACATGGCCAATGTCCCTCCTTGCCATGACCACGGCTATATAGGTGACCTTGACCCTGACCCTCCCAGTCCCTTCTTTTCACCAGCTTCAGTTAGAGGAGACAGTGGGAGGGATCTGAATGTATGTGAGCAGCCTATCTCGAAGAAGGACAGTTACATTGGTAACCCACCTTTCTTCTTCGAGTGCTGCTCATATCATCCAGTTACAGGTGACTGCTAGCCATACCCAAGGATGGTGGGAGGAGTTACAGCTTACCCACATTGAGTACAGCTCTGCCCAACGTGGCATCGTTTCTAGCCTGTTGGACGATAGCTTTTTGCGTCGTGAAGGTATGCACCGATGACCACATAGCTGCCCTGCAGATCTCCTGGCTTGGGACCTGGTGAGGAAGGCCATTGATAAAGCCTGGGCCCTGGTAGAATGAGCCCTGACATTCCCTGGGAGGGACACATTCAACCGTCTGTAGCAGTCTTTGATGCAGTTTACTATCCATTTGGAAATGCACTGTGCTCTACGACCATCACAAACAATTTGGAGGTCCTGCAGAATGGGCGTGTGTGCTCGATATACATTAAGAGTGCCCTTTTTACATCCAGGGTGCGCCACCTCCTTTGGTTCTCAGTAACCTGAGGATCTGGAAAAAATACTGGCAAACAAATGTCCTGATTCAGGGGAAAAGGAGAGACCACCTTAGGAAGGAAGGCTTGGTGCAGATGGAGCACCACTTTATCAGGAAAGAACCTTGTATACAGAGTTCTGAGGAAAGGGCCTTCAGTTCAGAAATCCTTCTGGCCAAAGTAATCACTACCAGAAAAAGTCATCTTCCAAGCAAGAATCAGCAGAGTGCATGAGTCCAAGTGTTCATAAGGCAGCTCCGTTAGGCCTCAGAGCACCACGTTAAGGTCCTGTTGTGGGACAGGTTCATAGGGTTGTGGGAAGACTCTTTGAACCCCTTCAAAAATATGGTAGAGGTGGAGTGGGAGAAAACAGGAACACCATCCACCTTTTCGTGAAAAGCTGAAATTGCTTCTAGAGGACTCTCAGTGAGGAAAGGGAGAGGCCCTTGTCTCTGAAGTCTAGCAGGTAATCAAAGATTAAGTGTACAGGGGCTGATGAGGGCATGCTCCCTTTACTTAGTGCCCAGCGGGAAAAATATTTCCATTTGGCTGTATAGGTGGCTCTAGTGGAAGGCCTTCTGCTACCAATTAATACCCTCCTGACCCTGTCTGAGCAGAGTCTTTCCTGCTCACTTAGCAAAGGAGTCTCCAGGTTGTCAGGTGCAGGAGACAGGGGTCGGCACCTGGAATTTGTGTCAGGAGGTCCACCCACAGGGAAAGGTGGAGTGGAGTGTCTATGGACAGGTCCTGTAGGAGTGAGTACTAGTGTTGTCTGAGCCAAACTGGAGCTACTATTATCATGTTTGCTCCATCCGTCTTGGCCTTCTGGAGAACCCTGTATATCAATGGAATTGTGTGGTAAGGCATACAGTAGGGTCTCTGACCAACTGAGGAGGAAGGCCTCTGTAAGTGAAGCCTCCTCCTGACCCCTGATTGAGCAGAAACAAAAACATTTGCAGTTCTGTTGTGTCACAAATAGGTCCACTTGGGGTACTCCCCACTTGTTGGTTCGGTAGGATACCACTATATTGTGGAGGGACCATTTGTGGTGGGCTAGGGGGGTTCTGCTGAGAGAATCCGCCAGCCTGTTGGCCACTCCCTGCAGGTGAGCTGCCACCGGAGTGAAATTGTGCCCCAGGGCTAGTTCCCAGAGCCTGGATGCCTTCCTGCAAATAGCTGGGGAGCGAACACCCCCCTGCGGGTTTGTATAGAACATAGCCATACTGTTATCCATCAGGACCTGGACCAATTTGTCTTTTATCTTATCCAAAAAAGTCTTGCAAGCCAGTCTGATGGCCTGCAAATCCTTCATGTTTATGTGAAGGAGACTGTCTGTTGGAGACCAAAGTCCTTGCGTGTAAAGTCCCCCTGATATGTGGGTCCCCCACCCCAAATATGAGGCATTGATGATCAGTGTCACCGTAGGGACTGAGGTTTCAAAGGGGATTCCTCCCATAGCAAAGAGGGGATCCCTCCAGATCTCTAGCGTCTCCAGGATGTTTCAGGGAACTGACAATACCTTGGACAGAGGGTGTTTCTGTGGGTGGAACACTGTGGACAGCCAGATCTGAAACAGTCTCATTCTCAGGTGGGCCGTCCTTATCACGCAGGTGGAGGCTGCCACGTCCTCAAGGAGCTGTAAGCAGCGTCGGGCCATGGTTACCTGGGAGTCCTACAGCTCTGCAATGATGGTGCAGATGTACTGAAATCTTGAGGGGGCCAGGAAGCCCCCCCCCCTTTTGGGGAGTCTAGGAGAGCTCCTATGAACTCTATGTTTTGTGACGGGCAGAGTTTTCTCAATTTATGTAGAGCCCCAGGTACTTGCACAGCTGGCTCACTACTTTGACACTGTGTTCGACCTGAGCTCTCAATCCCGCTTTTATCAACCAATCATCTAGATAGGGGTAAATCTTTATACCATGCAGGCATAGGTAGGCAGCGACCACCACCATGCACTTTGTGAACACCCTGGGGGCCAGGGAGAGCCCGAAGGGGAGGGATGCAAACTGAAAGTGTCTTCCTCTCACCATGAATCTTAGAAACCTTCTGTGGTGAGGGCGTATCACTATGTGAAAGTAAGCGTCTTTTAGATCGAGGGCTGTTGAACCAATCCCCAGAATTTAGAGATGGGATGATCTGTGACAGGGAAATCATATGGAACTTTAGTTTCTTTATGTATTTGTTTAGAACTCTGAGGTCTAGAATAGGTCTCAGGTCTCTGTTTGGTTTGGGAACTAGAAAGTAATGGAAGTAAAACCCCTTTCCCTGCTCCAATCTTGGGACTTTCTCTATGGCCCCAAGGGAGAGGAGTTTCTCGCACTGTCTCTCGAGCATCCAATCTAGTTCCTGGTTCCTGAGATTCAAGCGAGGGGCCAGTTTTCTGTCCTGAGGCATTGAACAAAATTGTATGAGATACCCCTTTGAGACCGTTTCCAGTACCCACCGTCGGTTGTGCTGTTGGCCCAGTGGCATGTGTATCAATGCAGGTGGTTGGCAAAGGTTCAGGTCGAGGCTGTGGTTCCGCTGCCCTCAGGCTGACCATCAAAAGCGCTGCTTCTTTCTCGCCGAATGGTCAGTATCTTGTTCATGATGACTAGCCTAGAAGACCTGGGATTTTTGGCCTCTACACAGGCTGGTCTTATCCCTATCCAGACCCCCATATTGGCATTGGGGTACTTATAGGGCTGGGAAAGGGAGCCCTGAATCTGGGTCTGCTGTTTCAGCTGCTGTAGTTGTTGTTGCAGCAACTGCTGGGGCCTGAAGAAACGCCTAACCGGTGGTGGTGTGTATATGTACAGCCCTGCAAATCCATGGGTATCCGTTGCAGAACCGCGGGTATTTGCATCCATGGGTGCGGGTGCGGATAACCGCAGACCCATTGCTGCGGATCAATTCACGGATGCAGCTTCTATTGCTACCTTATCACACTGGGATCCACTGCTGAAACTGCTGCACTGATCTGTGTCGGCAGCATGCAGAGGAACCAGGAAGCACTCTGGCCAATCCTAGAGTGTGATCTGCCAGCCAATCAGAGACTCAAAGTGGGACTTGGAGACTCACTGCTGGCCTTTGATTGGCTCATTCCCCTGCCCACTTCTTCCTTTTCTTGCTTCCAGTTGGCAAGCCATTGCTGTCAATCAGAGATTTCATAGGTGGGCAAAGAAATCTGATTGATAGAACAGCATGCGAACCACAAACAAGAAAGGAAAAAGTGAGTGGGACCCATATGGGGAATGAACCAATCAAAGGCTGAATAGTTGTAGGTGAGCCCAAGCTTGGTTTCAGCTGCGGTTACAGATGCAGCGAAATCCTAGCATGCGGATTTCAGATCGATTAATGTTATTACTGAGCGGATGCGGTTCCACATTTTTGTATCCATGCAGGGCTCTATGTATATGCCTAGGGATTTAAGAGTGGCCCTAGAGTATTTCATGCCATGAAGCTTTGAGTCTGTGGACTTGGTGAAGAGGGCAGGACTTTCGAATGGTAGGTCCTGTATGATAAGTTGCATCTGCAGGGACAGGCCTGAGCCTTGAAGCTAGGCAGCACATTTAATAGCCATGGCAGAGACTATGTTGTGCAAAGCTGTGTCAGATGCATCCCAAGAGGTCATAAGGGCATGTCTAGAGGCCAAGAACCCTCCTCCACCATCATCTCAAAGTCTCTCAGGCGGTCCTCAGGGACTGAATCATGGAAGCCCTCCATGGCTCTCCAGAGATTGAACACATATCTCCCCATGAGGGCTTGATGGTTAGCAATACGCAGCTGTAAAGCAGAGGTGGAATAAACCTTCCTGCCAAATAGGTTGAGCTTCTTTGCTTCCTTATTCTTAGGGGTAGAGCCTGGATGGCCCTGCCTTTCCTTCTTATTAACTGCGTCCACCACCAGTACCCTGACGTAGGGTGATGGAAGAGGAATGTGAACTTGTCGGAGGGAACGTGGTACCTCCAATCCACCACCTTGGACATGGGAAGGATTGACGTCAGCGCACCCTGGCAATGCTATACACCTCTTCATGGAGGGGAACAGAAACTTTCACAGGTGGGGTGGCATCACCCAAGTCAAAGAGGGAGTTACACTCCTCTTGGACCACTCCCAAGTCCAAGTTGAGGTTTGCTGCCATACGATGAAGCAGCTCCTGTTGCATGCGGGGGTCACCCCTGTACGCTAGGGGTCTTTGAAAAGTAGACTCGTCTGGAGAAGAGGACAAGGGAGCCCGTGATCTGCTACACTGGGTGGAATCCAGGTTGGGCTCATCGTCAGATACATCTGAAGAGTCCAGAGTTTGGCTCAAAGATGGTGCCAACTGGTGCTGGGAGACTGAGTCATCACTGGCCGTCCAATCCAGCCATTCTTGTGACCGGTCATTGAAGGAGTTCAGGGTCGTGAGTTGATGGGATCAGGAGCAGCCCCTTTCCCTTCCTTTGCTAGCATGTGTTGAGCTCCTCCGCGATGCCCGCACTGGGGTTGCCGGGCCGCACCTCTTCTCAACTGGGGCATTGTGGAATGCCTTCAGCGGCACCTGCCCACTTGTTCATTGGTACCAGAGATCATTTTCGGAGATCCAGGGCACTGAATGGAGCCAGAAGATGACAGCGAGGACGAGCTAGACCTCTGTCTTCTTGAACCATGGGAGCATGATACTGAGGATTCACAGGACAAGTGCCAGGAGGAGTGGTCATCTGAATGATCTTCAGTACTATTCTGCAGTGCCGGTGGAGGGCTTGACAGTGCCAAGGCCAGGGGCGGTACCGAGCCTTGTGTTGTCTACTCCTTGGCCAAAAGCACTGGTTTGCCCTTCGACTGAGCTTTCATTGTTGGTACTGGAGCCGGTTCCTGGAACAGGGCCCATGCCACTGCAAGGGCCTCCAGTGTTGACAGTAAAGAAAGGTGCCTTGGTCCCGACTCCTGGGGACAGATGTGAAGGGCCAGAGGTGGACAGCACCATACTGGTGCTGAATTTGATGCCTATTGCGGCTTTGTATTCTGAACTGGAGAGCAGCACTGGGCAGGTTCTGGTGCAGAGTTTGCACACGGTGCTGGCAGAGTGTTTAGCGCGAGAGGCATATCGAGTGCTGGGTGAGATGTCCAATCTTGGGCAAGGGTGCGCAACCTCTGTTCCCTGTCCTTGCAGGTCCTCCACTTGAAGGACTTGCAGATGGAGCAGTTTTCCATGAGGTGCGACTCACTGAGGCACACGAGACATTTCTTGTGGGCGTTGTCAAGTGGAAAGGCTTTGCAGCACAATGGACACAGTTTAAACCCCAGCATCTTTATTACGAATGAATGAGGATAGGCACTTGCTTCCACAAGTTTTGGCTGTTCCAATACCGTCACAGAAAGAAGGAACTGGGAGGGTCAGGGTCATGGTCACCTATGTAGCCGCAGTCACGGCATGGAGGGGCATTGGCCATGTTGACAGGCTAAGGCTAAAGGCCTTCCAAGCTACCAAGCACTGAGGCACGTATACACCTGTAACTGAATGATGTGAGCAGCGCTTGAAAAAGAAACACAACTTACTTAAAATAACTTGCATACCTTAGTTTAAATGCATTTAACTTCCAGCTTGTCCAGGGTGATTTTCCAGGATTGCACTTCCTGATCAGCTGAGTATGTTTACACAGACCCAAGCAGTCAATCACGAGGTTTGAACAGATGGTGGTGAATTTGTCGTCATCAGTGAAGACCTGCCCTCTGAGATGGTTTGCATCTTCGCTGAAGAGGATGACACTATCCACATAATGCAAGTTGATAAAAAGTTGAACCGACAGATATACTGATGTTTCTGGAGATCCACTGCACATTAGTTCCTTGAATGTAACATGGCTGGGGCCAGGACACATGCCTGCTTCACTCTGCATCTAGTGTGAAATGTGGCAGACCTGTGAGTCCCCCCTGAAGCACCCATGCCCGAGTCCTTTTGTAGACTCAAAAGGATGCTGGAAACAGTGATGCTTTCCTCATAGGGTCTTCCACAAAGCAGGTCTTCCACAAAGCAGCTCTATCAGTGGAGCTAAAGGCTTTAGGATGGGGTATGCTACTGTCAAAGGCCACTTGAATTCACAATCCAACTCAGACAACAGATGGAGTGCAAATGATGGAGTCTGTTGTAGATTGTCTGGCAGTGCAGCCTGACTGCTTTAGTCAACTTTTCACAAGGAGAAGCTGTAGCTAGGCAAATAGGACACATGCAAAGATTTTCCAGGATCTGAGAGTGGAATTAGTGGCCTATAGCTGCTTGACTGAGCATGTGGGCCCTTCCCTTGTAGAGTGGGATGAGGATCCCATCCTTCTGCTCTGTTGGTACCACCCCAGTAGCCCATAACCAACAGTGCCTAACTTGTAATAAAAGAGATGCCAGGGCTGAAGAAGTTAACTTTCATAACTGATGCAACAAACTCAAAGGTGCCAAAGCGATGAACTGCCAAACCCAGAGATCCCAGGGCTCAGCCCTAGGACAAATTAAGCATTAACGCCCAGACAAAAAGATGAGTCCCATCCCCACACAAAACTCACATGTGGAGGTGATTTTAATATGAGTTAGCCCATTATGTGCTATTGGGCCAGCATTCAAGTTAGGTGGACATGTCAACTGCTAACAGCATCTCTCTTTGGTATGGAACAGGCCACTGCCCTAAAAGGGCAAATCAATTCAGTCCCATGGAGAGGAATCTGGAGCAGCTCAGCTTTCTGCACTGCAAAGAACCATGGGATGTGCCTCCAGAAGCCTCAGCATCTTTCACAAACCAGTACAGTACCAAAGCAGACACAGCAGCAGGAGTGTTATTTTGCAGTGGGACCACTCATGCAAGTTGGCTAACTAAAGAGTAGTGATTTGAGTATAGATAACTTGAATTCACTCTTCAGTGAAGATATATCCTCAGCAGCTAGTTCCAGGAGCTCTGGGCTAGACAAAGCACCAGCTGGACTCCTCTCTATCAGGTGGTGGCTGGTGGGAAGGGCATTCTAGGGACAGATTCCATGGTCCCCAGAAAGGGAGAATCTTCCCTGAACTGCAGACTGAGGGATCAGTTTTTTACCAATTCTCGCATCAAGGGGCAGAGTGGAAGAGCCAGTGGGGTTTGTTTTCACTCTGACCTGCAAAGAGAGGAGAATCCAATCACTGGAAAGTTAGCTGGAGAGCTCTCAGAGCAAAGGATGGCATTACAGTTGCTCTCTAATCACTTTGCCCTTCCTAGTGAGAGAGCCGGCAAAGCACATGAAGAGCAATGCAATTCTCCTGTCACACATTGGCTTTTATACTGACACGGTAGCAGCAACTACTTCATGACCCATGTAAGAGACAAACCAACATGGCAAGTTCCTGGTGGCCCATTCCTGGCCTGAATGCAGATCTAGGCCTGATATGAGAGAAGCTTTCCTCTTATTATACCAAGTATATCATTTACACTAAGTCTCAATAGTTCATCCCTGGTGTAACTCTATCAAAATCAGCAATGACCATTCACAACCATGTTGCACTTTTGAATCTGTTTACATCCTTTGTCTAGTTTATCCTGTCAAACTTCTATATCCTGCCTAACTCCTCTAGCTTTCTACTATCTGCACACTGAATGATCTTGTATTGTAATTTTGTCCACCTCTTTACTAAATATGTGAAAATTCCCTGAAAAGTTTTCAGTCAATCCCTCAGAGATACTCACTTTCAACTCCTAGCTGCCTGTCTCTGCCTTCTTACTGGTTCCTCAGGAGTTAAAGTACAATTTGGCAGGCCCAGAACACTCTTAAATGGGCGGGCCCACTCCCCTCATGGGTGGGCCCCCTCCCGCATGTCTGGGCCCCCTTCAAGCACCCCAGCTACTGCCCCCAATATCCATTCCCTGGTCCCCAGAATTCACCTCAGCCCCCACCACCCACCCCTGATACCCAGACCCCTGTCCCTAATATCCACCCCCAGCTCCCAATTCTCACCCCCCAATACCCACCCCCTGCCCCAATACCCATCCCCAAACTCCACCCCCTGCTCCCAATACCCATCCCCAATATCCACCCCCTGCCCCCCAATACCCCCTCCCAGCATGAGCTGGGCTGCCCCAGCACTTACTGGTAGTGGCACAGCTGGGGAGGTGGGGACAGTAGGTCCTGGGTTGGGGCAGCCGCACGGCTGGGGAAGAGGCAGCAGGCCCCCAGTCGGGGAGGCAGTGCAGCATGGGATCGGCTGGGGGAGGAAGTAGGGGCAGGCCCAGGCCCCAGGTTGGAGGGGAGGGGTTTGGGGCAGGGCCGTGCCCACCAACGCCCCTGCCCTCTGCCTGCCGGAATGCAGCAGAATGCCTTTCCGGGCCTCTATTTTAGGGGCCCAGCATTCAGGCCCCTAAAAATAGAAAATGGAACCAGAACGCTGCATTCCAGGGCCTGCTATTTTTAAATGGTGGACGCTGGATTGCAGCATTCTGGTGCCATTTTCTATTTTTAGGGGGCCTGGAACACTGAGCCCTTAAAAATAGTGGGCCCCGGAATGGCATTCCACCGCATTCTGGCTTACTTTAACCCCTGTGGTTTGTTCTGCATCTTGCTAAGTGTTCACTTTAACCTACATGTTGAGAGTTCATACCATAATCCATCATGCAAAACTGTGTTAAGACCTGAACATTCAGATAGACTTATGCAACCTACTGTAGACCAATAGTTATTTCATTAGCAGAAGTAATCAAATTAGCGACATGATTTACCTACAATCCTTGCAGACTTGCATCTATTACAGTAAATGTTGTGTTCAAAATCCATCTGCAACCAAGCAGTAAAAGGTCATCTTCAAAGATTTCCTAACAATAATGACAAACTTACATATTTTCAGCTTCTGTTACTGCTCTTTGGTTTGATTTGATGTAAACAGTCTGACCTGATCCTATGACTTACACTTCCCTGTGTTTATTTTCCTCCAGTTCAGTAAATTCTCCACCTTCAAGTGTCTGATGAAGTGGGACTTTCTCCCATGAAAGCTATGCGATGAATAAATTGTTAATCTTTATAATGGTGGGTACCAATGATACTGCGAGAGATGATCCTTGGCAGACCAAACATGACTACAGGGCTCTGAGAGCACAGGTGAAGGAATTTGGAGCACAGGTGGTGTTCTCCTCGATCCTTCTGGTCAAGGCTAGAGGCCTGAGGCGAGATGGATGCATCCTAAAGGTGAATGCCTGGCTGCAAAGATGGTGTGGTCAGGAGGGATTTGGCTTCCTTGACCATGGAGTACTGTTTCAGGAAGGAGGACTGTTGGCAGAGATGGCCTTCATCTGTCCAGGAAGGGGAAAAGCATATTTGGGCACAGACTGGCTGACCTAGTGAGGAGGGCTTTAAACTAGGTTCAAAGGGGGAAGGAGACCAAAGCCCACAGGTAAGTGGCAATGTGGGAGATCTCGGGGAAGGGATGGAACTTGGGGGGTGCTGGGACTGTAACACCAGGAATAAAAGAGAAGGTAGTTGGAACATGGGGGGGGGGAATCAAATAACTGTCTTAAGTGTTCTACTGAAGGCCCAATACATGAGGAGAGTCGGGGAGGACAGCTCCAAGAAAAAATGCAAGGAGGTATATGTAATAGAATTGAAAATCAAAATGACAAAGTAGGGAAATTGGCCTGGTATCTTAGGTGCCTATACACAAATGCGAGAAGGGAAATAATCAGGAAGAATTGGTAGTACTAGCACAGATAAGGAACTATGATATCATTGGAATAACGGAGACATGGTGGGATAGTCTGCAAGACTGGAGCTCTGCTATGGATGGTTATAAACTATTCAGGAAGGACAGGCAGGGAAGAAGAGGGGGAGGAGTAGCACTGTATGTAAAAGAGCTCTATGACTGCTCAGAGCTCTATTATGGAAGTGGAAGCATGCGAATAGAAAGTCTGTGGGTTACACTGAGAGGGGAAAGCAACAAGGGGGGTGTTGTGGTGGGTGTCTGCTATAGACCACCAGACCAGAAGCAGGAGGTGGATAAGGTGTTCTATGGACAACTAGCGGAAGCTTCTAGATCACAGGCCCTGGTGCTCATGAGGGACTTCAATTACCCTGACATCTGCTGGAAGGCCAATATAGCAGTGCATGGGCAATCCAGGAAATTTTTAGAGTGTTGGGGACAACTTTCTGGTACAAATGCTGGAGGAACCAAATAGGGGCATTACACCTCTCGACTTGCTGCTCACAAACAGGGAAGAATTGATCAGGGAGGTAGAGGTAAATGGCAAACTAGGCAGTAGTGACCATGACATGGTTGAATTCAGGATGCTGATTAAAGGAAGGAAGGAAAGAAGCAAAACACAAACCCTGGACTTCAAAAAAGCAGATTTTGGCTCCCTCAGGGAACTGATGGGCAGGATCTCTTGGGAAGCTAATCTGAAGGGGAAAGGAGTCCAAGAGAGTTGGTTATATTTTAAAGAAACCCTGCTAAGGGCACACGAAGTTGCCATTCCAATTAGGAGAAAGAACAGCAAACATGTAAAGCACCAAGAATGGCTTAGCTGAGAACTCTGCACTGAGCTTAAACATAAAAAGGAAGCTTACAGGAAGTGGAAGCTTGGTCAGATGACTAAGGAGGCATATAAAGATATTGCTAGGGGTTGCAGGGATAAAATCAGAAAGGCCAAAGGACAAATGGAGTTGTGGCTAGCGAGGGATGTAAAGGATAACAGGAAGGGGTTCTATAAGTATGTTAATAACAAGAAGAGGATCAGGGAAGGTGTAGGTCCCTTACTGAATGGGGCGGGCATCCTCATGACAGAGGATGAGGGAAAAGCTGAAGTGCTCAATGTATTTTTTGCTTCAGTTTTCACAGGCAGGGTCAGCTCCCAGCCCACTACCATGGGTATGGCAGATTGGAGAGAAGAAGAGAGGCCCTTGGTGACGGAAGATCAGGTTAGGCACTGCTTAAGGAAGCTGGATGTGCACAAGTCCATGGGGCCGGACGAACTGCATCCAAGGGTGCTACGAGAATTGGCCGATGAGACAGCAGCACCGCTGGCCATTATCTTTCAAAACTCATGAAGAACGGGGGAGGTGCCAGAGGATTGGAAAAAAGCAAATATAGTACCTATTTTCAAGAAAGGGAAGGAGGAGGATCTGGGGAATTACAGATCTGTCAGCCTTACCTCAATCCCTGGCAAAATTATGGAGCAGGTTCTCAAAGGCTATGTCTACACGCAAGGTTTTATTTCGAAATAAGTCATTCCGAAATGACTTATTTC
>ML681971.1:2681238-2751584 GCA_007922195.1 Podocnemis expansa | reverse complement strand
GTTATTTCGAAATAAAAGGGCCGTGTAGACGTGCCCAAAGAATCTATCCTGAAACACATGGAGGAAAATAAAGTGATCAGGAACATTCAGCATGGCTTCACTAAGGGTAAATCATGCCTGACTGATCTCATTTCCTTCTATGATCAGATGACTGGTTTTCTGGATGCAGGAAGAACCATTGATGTGATATACCTTGATTTTAGCAAGCCTTTTGATACAGTTCCCCACAGCATTCTCACTGGCAAATTAAGGAAGTATGGGTTGGATAGGTGGACTAGAGAGTGGATAGAAAACTGGCTAGATCAACTGTTTCAGCGTGTAGGAATCAATGGTTCCATGTCTAGCTGGCAACCAGTAATGAGTGGTGTGCCCCAGGGATCAGTCCTGGGGCTGGTTCTGTTCAACATTTTCATCAATGATCTGGATGATGGAATAGACTGCACTCTCTGTAAGTTTGCGGATGACACCAAGCTGGGGGGAACAGTAGACACGTTGGAGGGCAAGGACAGGATTCAGGGAGACCTAGATAAATTGAAACAGTGGGCCAATAGAAATCTTATGAGGTTCAGTAAGGACAAGTGTAAAATCCTACACTTGGGATGGAAAAAACCCATGCCCTGCTACAGGCTGGGGAACATTCAGCTAAGTAGCAGCACTGTAGAAAAGGACCTGGGGGTCATGATGGATGGGAAGCTGGATATGAGTCAATAGTGTGCTCTTGCTGCCAAAAAGGCCAATGGCATACTGGGCTGCATCAAAAGAAGTGTTACCAGCAGATCAAGGGATGTGATCATTCCCCTCTATTCTGCACTGGTGAGACCACACCTATAATATTGTGTTCAGTTTTGGGCTCCCCACTACAAAAAGGACAGGGACGTGCTAGAGAGAGTTCAGCGGAGGGCAACCAAAATGATTAAAGGGCTGGAGCACAAGCCCTATGAGGAAAGACTGAAAGCATTAGGCTTATTTAGTCTGCAGAAGAGAAGATTGAGGGGGGATTTGACAGCAACCTTCAACTACTTGAAGGGATGCTCCAAGGAGGATGGAGCTCAACTATTCTCGGTAGTAACGGAGGACAGAACAAGGAGCAATGGTCTCAAGTTACAGTTAGGGAGGTCAAGGCTGGATATTAGGAAAAGCTTTTTTTACTAGGCGAGTGGTGAAGCATTGGAATGAGATGCCTAGGGAGGTGGTGAAATCTCCATCTTTGGAGGTGTTTAAGGCCCAGCTGGACAAAACCATGACTGGGATGGTTTAGTGAGAGTGGTCCTGCCTCTGGCAGGGGTTTGGACTAGATGACCTTCCAATCCTATGATTCTGTGATAATTACCACAAGACTCCTTCTTTGTTTTTCTATTTGGTTAGAACTGAGAAGACTCATAGAATCATAGAAACTGGAAGGAACCATAAGAGGTCATCAAGCCCAGTCCCCTGCACTCATGGCAGGACACAGCACCATCGTAAACTATCCCTGACAGGTGCTTGTCTAAGGGGCTCTTAAACAGGAGATTCACAACCTGCCTAGGTAACTTATTCCAGTGGTTAATCACCCTGACAGCACTGTTCCCTCTAAGCTGTGCGCATGTGCGTGTGCACACAGGTCATGAAGCCTGTGCACACAACAAAATAAAGTGCACACAAAAAAATTCAATAGTGCTAATAATGGTGCTCACAAAGAAATTTTTTGTGTACACAGCCTACGAATAATTAGAGGGAACATTGCCTGACAGTTAGGAATTTTTTCCTAATGTCCAATCTAAACCTCCCTGGTTGTAATTTAAATCCATTGCTTCTTGTCCTATCATCAGCAGTTAAAGAGAACAGTTTTTCCCTCTCCTCCTTTTGACAACCTCTTAAGATACTTGAAAACTGTTATGTCCCCTCCCAGTGGCCATGCCTACATCGGAAAGCATTTTCAAAAAAGCTTTCTTTGAAAAAATTATTTTGAAATAAATTCAAAATAATTATCTTGAAATAACTTTTTTCAAAAATGCTATTTTGGGAGAATGGTCCGGGGACCGCTCCTTGTCCTGAAATACCGCAGCTTTTTTTTTTTTTTTCCCCAAAGGTGAAAGTCTACACCGGACTTTCTTTTTTGAAAAAAAGAAAGGCAATGGAAGAGATAGGCAGGCTTTTTTGAAAAAAGCCTTTCCTGTGTCTGCCACCTACTCTGGTGGGTGACATGCAGGTCCTGAGGCCTCAAGGAGGGCAGAGTTTGAATACTTAGGTTTGCAACAGTTATATTTGAACTGACAGGTGGGGGCACCAAAGGCTGCAAAGCTCATAGCCAAGGGCTGATCTAACCACCAAAGAGTTCAGCATGGTTTGATGTTTGGGATGCTGAACGGAGAGTAAGGACACCTTGGTTTTAATCCTGGCTTTGCCTCTGACCTGTTGGGTGACATTTGTTTTCCTCGTATGTTCAGGCTGTGAGCTCTTCAGAGAAGGGACTGTCCCATGCTATGTGTTTGTACAGTTCCTCATACGACAGGTACCCATTCTTGGTTTGACCTGGTAGTGCTACGGCCAGTTACTGAACACCCTCTCAAGGCCAGAGACCTCTCTATGGCACCCTGCCTCTGCTTCTCTCTTCTGGGCACAATAACAATTCACAGTTAAAAAATGTTTCAAAAAAATCCCTGCCAGGAGCCCCATTTATTCAGTCCTCCAGTACATACTGGCCTCTAGGTCCCAAGTTCAGTTTGCTGTCTCTCTCCTGAGTTTTTTAACCCCCCCCCCCCTTCAATCTTTATCCCAGGTAGTCTTCACAGACTCTCCCCTGCTTGGATGCCATTCTCTCCTGTTTTCCCCTGCTGGTTCAGAACCCTGCAGAGGTCTTTTTGCTCCCTGCCATGTCTACAGGCATAGCTGCAGATTCCTGGGGTTCCCATTCAAGCTGCAACTTCCTTTTTTTCCCCATGAGATCACTTGATTCAGCCCAGGTAAGAATCACCCATGTAGTTATGGCTGGCTTTCCAGGCCATGGGTCAAATCATCGTGTTACGTACCCTGGCTGCCGTTAAAACCTTGCCCAACCCAGGACAAGTTCTACAGTGTTCACTTGTTCTGTCATCAGCCCTAGCCAGTTTGTATTTCTGGCAATGATATGTCCAGCTAAAACCAAGGGCCAGCAGAGGGTCTTCCTTCATGGCTTTTTTCAGTGCTCCCACTTGGTGTGGGAGCCCATTTTTCTCATCCACCAGCATTTCATTTGCCATTCCAAGCCCTGCTTATCTGTGATTAGTTCATCTCTCTCTACTGCTACTTCTCACCTTCCTTCAGAAAAAGTTCTTGCTGATACTATTCCTTAGAGGGGAGCAAACCATCATTACACTCTCTGAATGTCATTTTCATGCCTGTCTGATTACCAGCAGATCTGTCCTGCTGCTCCCTAGGTCATTCCACATTGGTCATTCTTCTGCAAGACTGGCCTTCCCTCAGACATAATACCCTTTTCCAGGTCCTTCAACAGCTGTTTCCTTCTTCCTGACTTCCTGCAGGACAGCAGTAGGCAAGGCTGCGGCTCCCACCATCTTTTCTGGTTCTGGCTTCCAGGCACAGACCCTTTCCCTGCAGGAGCCTCCAAACTTCCTTGGTATCTTCGTCTTCCTTGTAGAAGCTTTTCTAACTCTTAAACTGGGAAAAGGCTGATCTTTCCTTGTTTCTTAGTAAAAGAACATGGGAGAGTTTCATTCTGCAAATTGCCCAGTTCACAGAGCTGGGGTCCAGCTCTTTGAGACAGTTGCTCTGCCTCCTCTTGGAGACTGATATTCCCTGTCTCACAGAACTGCATCTTTAACATTTCCAAGGCTTTGGACCTTATCAGGACCAGTCTAAAACACATGCTTCAATTCCACAACCAAAACACCTCCTAAAGCGGCCTTCTTCCCTCTGTGTTCCAGAAATTCAAACCTCCCCAGTCTCTTGGAGGAAACTTTCAGCTTAGTCTATTCCTTCTCTTGTCCTATCATGTTTCATCATTTCTTGAAGGGGCAGTCCCTCCTTTAGGCCCATCCACCCACTTAACACATCTGGGTTGGCCCTTCCACCTGCAGACCATGTCTCTTCCCCAAGCCCACTCGTGAGTGTTCCCATTGCTGTCTAGGCACTGCACTCCAAGAACCAGGATGTTCACATGTAGCCCATAGCAGGATTTCCCTCACCTGCTAACAACAACGGTCTCTTGGCCCCCACTGCTGGGAGCACTGCACCTCCTGGTGCCATTCCTGCAGAAGTTGTATGTGGACTGCTTGCACCCACTGCTGCAGCTTAGCCAGCAAATAAACAGATTCCTTCGCTCACCGTGTATCCCCCACCTTCAATCTCCCTCCTTGATGGGCAGGAGTCCACAGGATCCCAGCAACAGCTCTGGCCATTTCCTGAGTGTCCTTTCATATCCAGAGCCCTCTCTATGGCACCCTGCCTCTGTTTTCTCTCTCTTCAGGGCTCACATTTCAAAAGTGGTTTAAACAATCTTCACAAGGCTCACATTTATTTAGTCCTCTCTGCCACCAGCTCAGTTTAGTCTCTCTCCCCTAATTAATCCAAGACACCACAGAAGGCAAATTCACTCAGTTGGCCTTTTGAGATCCCCTCCTGCTTGCCCAGGGTATTTCCCAGTCCCATGTCTTCCTTCCTAGAGATGCCTTCTTCCATTCTCTTGATTTTTCAGTTTTGTCCCTGATGGCTCAGAGCCCTGCAGGTGCCATCTTGCTCCCTGACCTGCAGCATCTACAGACATAGCTAGGGACGCCTGGGCTTCCCCCACTCATGCTGCAACTTCCTGCTCTTTGGTTCACCTGATTCAGCCCAGGCATGGCTCATCTGGTAATTGGGGCAGGCTTAGGCCATGTCTACACTTCAGACCTATATCAGCATAACTACATCGCTCAGGGGTATGAAAAATCTCCTCTTCAACCCCCAGGTATGGTGACAGAAGAGCTTCTCACACAACTATAGCTCCTGCCTCAAGGAGGCAGATTAACTACAGTATGCCAACTGGAGAAATTCTCTTGTCTGCATCGCTATAGGAGTAAGCAACCTGGATATTAACCTTAATCCACATACTAGTACGTAAAAATGTACCCTTTAGTACAACAGCTTTTCTCAGAGCAGCATAGGATGCAACAAATACTTGTCATACTCAGCCTTTTTCAGTGAGCTATATTCAGAGATATGTGAAAGTATTTCATGAATCGGGATATTACCCAGCTTTGAGTGAACTCTGCAGGTGGTTAATGGCCTTAATATTTCACATACAGAACCTAAAAGACTGCAAGAGAGATAATATGAGAGACTGCCATTTGTTTTGTGTCTGTATCCAAGGAACTGTTGTCTAAATAGACTCTTTGTGTAAAATGTGCTTCCTAGGGCACACTCCACAGGTGTACCAACGGATAATCTTTTGCCAAATAAATACTTAAATGACATTTCTAATTTTAACAATGTTCTTAAATGCACTTAAGTGACACAAAAACACCCTGCTGAGGGTAAAGTAGACTGGTTATTTAGAAGTTGCAGCTGAAAGACAGAACAGTGATTCTGTCACTAAAGCTATAAGAGAAACAGTATTACTACAAGTGTACAGGAATACTCCTGTAATGGTTCCTAACTGACTGGCCTTAATAACAAAATGTAGCAACAAATAATGCTCTCTCCTTTCTCTTTTTGTCCTTTCACTATATTTCTTGGAGAAGGAATTTTTCAACCACAGAAACCACTATGAAATTTGAAAGTTGTGTTTAATATTAAATACAATTAACCATGTCATCCAAACATTCAAAGTGGGGTTTGTTAGTCATTGACCATGTCCTTGAGCGCTTCAGTTAAGTTAGGAGTTTATGCTTATTCTGAACAAGTACTCTATGGTCCCAATTCAGCGAAGCCTGTAAGCATGTGGCTTAATTTGTATTGTATTGACTTCAAAGCAATTTAGGCACATACTTAATTTTAAGCACATGCTTAAGTGGTTTGATGAACTGGGGTCTTAGTTAGGTGTAAGAACCAATGGGACCATAGAAAATAAATGAATATTGAGCATGTTTGGAATCCATCTATATGCAAAGAATATTCATAATACGTCACACTGACCTCTTAATTAGTACCTACCCAGTAATCTGTACATTATAAAGAAAGCGTAGCCTGCTCCTGATCAGCACCATCAAAGTAATGAAAGAATCACAGAAGCTGTTCTCTATTAATTATATGTGATCATCACTGAAGCTAACTTCACACCATATAATTAATAAGAAAATGGATTATGTACATATCTTTTATTTTACAAACAGTATTTGCATTCTGATTACAGACCCATATTTGTTTAACTTCAGAAGGGCCTAAAGACTATCTCTGAATTAGCTTTTTCTACTGGTGCATCTTTGCAAATTTCAGAGCTTCCATAGGGTTTTTAAACATAAAAGTCTTGTTCAGAGCCACTAGGAATAAGGTTGTATCAGATAACTGCTCCAAGATCAGGGCTTCACGCTTAATTAAATGCAATTTTCTACTGTTATGAGTGGAAAGAAAAATCTTGGGAAAATGACAGTTTTCCACCATTTGGGTAAGATCTTACCTTCCTATGGCAGCCTGCATGTCTTTACAGCTACATTAGCAGATAGCAAGAAACTCTGTTTGCAACTTTGTCCCTTATACCTGTAGTTTCAATAGTAGAGTTACCAGAAATCCCAATTTTATAGGGACAAAACCGATATTCAGAGTTTTGTCTTATGTAGGCAACTATTGCCCCTACCCCCAACCCCTCTCAATTTTTCACTCTATCTGGCCACCTAGACAGGAGGATGGGCAGGCAGGAGCACTGTTTTTAAATGCAATGGCAAGTCAAGAAAGTTGTCTGAGCCTGAGGCGATTCAGAGGCGGAGACCCTTTGTCTCCAGGGGTAGGCTGTCATGCTTGCTCCAGGGCCAAAGCATGGCACCTCTGCTCCCTGTCTTTCAATGTCCTCAGTTTAAGGGACTGACAGATGGAGCAATCAATAGCCTGGTGCAATTCACCCAGACACCATAGGCACTTCTCGTGGGGGGTCATCCCGTGGGAAGGCCTTGCCACAAGAAGCACAGGGTTTGAAACCTGGCATTGTTAGTGGCAGTGGGGAGCGGTCTTCGGGCTCCAGGATTGTGTGCTAGGTAGGACCAGCGGTTCTCAGTGGAACAATGTCCACGAACAGATCTTCCAAAGTGAATGGGCAACTCATACACAGCAGAATAGACAGGCACTTGCATAATCACAAGGAGCAGACTGTTCTGAAACCGTTGCTGAGGGTGGAAAAAGGAACTGGGGAGGCTCAGGGTTGGGGCCATATATATAGTCACAGGAGTGGCTAGAGAGGGCATTTGCCGCCAACCCTGCTCTGAAAGGGTAGGGCTGAAAAGTTTCTGACCAATCGTGCGCTGCAGCATGTAGACCTAATAATGAATGTGCAAGCAGACTGTCTCGAAGAAGGATGGTTACTGGTAAGTCATCCACCATTTTGCTGCAGAACTTTCCATCCTTTCATTCCTTGGCAGCAGTGACAAACACATTGTGACTTCTGAAGACTTACTAGATGTGTCTGTGTTCACATGTGGATTAATTTTGGGGGTGATGCTGGCAGAGACAGGTCCCTAGGTATGGCTTTACCATCTTGACCATCTTTTCTGCTCTGTTCACATTCTGTTGGCTCACTGAGCATCACTGCTTCTCTCTCCTCTGATGCTTAGTTCCCTTGAGGATGAGGAAGTGGTTTGTCATTTAGGCAGCTGCTAAGGGGCCTAAAGTTAGCACCTAAAGCCTGGATTTTAAAAGGCTTGATGACCCTGCTGAGTTGTTGGGTGGCAGCACCTGAGCTGAGCTGCTAGGGATTTAAAGAAGAACAACACTTCTGCTTAATATGCAGAAAGTCCTGGGTTCAAGCCCCAGGGGCTTGGACTCAATGATCTCATGAAGCCCCTTCCAAACCTATGATTCTATTCTATTAACACACATTCTCACAGCAGCTAGGTAGTGATAGGTTGCACTGAATTTTTAAGATGATTCAGAGATCTAACGGCTCTTTTCTCCTGCTGGCTCCCTCTTGTGTTCTGAAGGATGCACTGTATTTATTAACTGGCTGTTGTCAATTAATGTTAGCTGTACAATAATGAGACATGCAGTGTTGTATCTGTTGGTCCCAAGACATTAGAGAGACAAATCAG
This sequence comes from Podocnemis expansa, assembly GCA_007922195.1. Taxonomy (NCBI): domain Eukaryota; kingdom Metazoa; phylum Chordata; order Testudines; family Podocnemididae; genus Podocnemis; species Podocnemis expansa. The sequence goes on along the minus strand of ML681971.1, from coordinate 2,743,395 downwards.
TGAGGCAGTACCTTTAACAGGAGCAATCTCTGCTGGTGAGAGAAACAAACTTTCAAGTCACACAGTGCCATCTTTAAGCCTGGGAAACATACTCAGAAGAACCTCACAGCTATACACAACGTAGGACATATCATTCAGGGTAAGTAAGTAACTAGCACATGTTTTAAGGGACCATTGAAGGTGAGATGGCCCATACATACCCTTCCAGTCATCAGGGGTGGGAGGAAGGAAAGGAGGAGGGGAAAATGCACAACCTACACAGTAGCTCCGCTGTGATCAGTACTTGCCACAACACACCTTCAAGATCCCTGGGTTCTACAGATGCCAGTCACAACATGCGTACCTTATCCAGTACACTAAATGCCCCAACAACAATTATGTGGGTGAAACTGGACAATCAGTATGCTCTCAAATCAACTGGCACAGAAAAATGATCAAAGAAGAAAAGGAGTCCATCATCTGGTGGTGATACTTTACACACCATGAACTGACTTCTCACCCTCATTCCCACTCTGAACACTTCTATGAATTTAAGCTCCAAGCCAGTCTTTTTACTCTGCTAGACATGAACAATCATGAACTGAACAGAGACCCTGGATTTATGGCTTATTACAAAAATCTGTAACTCAAAAACAAGCTTTTTTTTTTATCCCTCCTTATAATTGGAGGGGTATTAACAATCCACTTCACCTTGAATGGTCCCTTGAAATACATGTTAATTCCTCTTGTCAAACAATCTGTTCCATCTTGTATTTAGCTGTGAAGCTCTGAGTATGTTTTCCAGACCAGAAAAAATGTGTTGTTTGAAGCTTGTCTTTCTCACTAGCAGAGATCTGTCCAATGAAAGATATTACATCACCCATCTTGTCTTTCTGATGTCCTGGGACCAATACAGCTACAATACTGCAGATGTATACAGTTGTGTACTAGTCAAAGGCAAGTGAAATTTGAAATCAATTTTTAAAAATACTTTTTCTGGTGCTTTCTTTATCTCTACTGCTCTATTGGAAGCTTCAAGCTACTTGTTCCCTTCCATGGTTTATCTTTTTCCTATTAGCAATCACGGAGGTCTGAAACATGAACATGAAAGAAACAAATGGAGCTGAAATTAACAAGTCTGCTTTTGTTTAAGATCAACTACAACTCATGTGGCACCTAAATCTTGCCAAAAACGTCTTCATCTTTGGAGCAGCAGCATCATCTAGTTACAGTAGCATAACTCTTCCAGCAACTGTGCTGGATGTGTGTAAACCCAGCAGGAGCAATACGCTATTTCAAGAGTCCTAAAAGAAAAGCAGTGACAACTGTTTCCTTGGTAACAGAGTGGCCATTAAAGGGAATAGCTATTTACAATCCAAAAGACAATTTTTAAGGACCATATATGAAATGAGAGGCCAAGTCTACAATACCTTATGTTTGAAGATCTCAAAGCATTTTACATACATGAATTTATTTGTATTGCAGTGGCATCTAAAAGCCTCCCTAGTGGGAGGGGACACATTGGTCTAGACACTATATAAACACACAAGAAAAATGGTCTGTACTCCACAGAGTTTACAGTCTAAGTAAAAGAAAGTAGTTCGCACAAGACCTCAATGGCACAGATAAATATTTCCATTTTACAGACTGGTGAGTGAGATAGTCAGGCCACTTAGGAGTTGAGCCCAGGAGTCCTGGTTCTCATTCCTCTGCTCTAAACTCTCATTCCTCTGCTTTAAACATTTTTATGGAAATGTTAGAATCAATTGGGCTGGTAAACTACAATCTGAAGTGTCCCAACTAAATCACAATATCTGTTCAGTTTATGTGGAGATCCAATGAAATCTGCCAGTTCTGCAGAAGGCCTCATCTACACTAGCACTTATGGCTGGTAAAATTTTGTCATACGGGAGTGAAAAAAAAGCGCCAAACCAAACTCTATTCCATCAACCTAGCCTAAAGCTCTTAGATGGCTCTGTTATGTCAGCAGGAGAGTTCCCACCCATTGACCTAACAGAGCTACACAAGTGCTCAAATGGGCAAAATTTAGGTCTCTCTTTTTTTTGTTTGTTTTTCATAACCCAGAGCAACAAACTTTTGCCAGGATATGTGCTAGCATAGACAAAGCTGAAATCCGCTCTTTAGTGACATGTGACTCCCTTTTAAAAACTGCCACCTTTTTATTCTCCTCTGACTAGCCTTTGTGTGCATGTGCAGAGGCAGAGGAAGGATGGACAGAGAGCGCTGCTGTGGCAGGCTAAGCAGAAGCTGATGGGATAAAAATCATTTGCCATTCCAGTACAATAAAAAGACGGGACAAAGCATGCTATATAAAAGGAGCCAACAGCCACAGCAAGGGCAGCATCTGCACTCAGGGGGTAGTTTTTACAGGCTAAAAGGAAGTTGCGAACCCGAGGACTGAAAACAATAAACGCTGATGGAGCACTCACAAAACCCAGTTTTGCATTCAATCCTCCCATTAGCTGGCTCAGGTATAAATTTTCTCAGCACCTTTGTTATTTGGCACTGGAAAAAAGACAGAGAATTTAGTGGAGGATGGGGAGGGTGTGTCTGAGTGTGCTGAGGGTCAAAGAGCAGGGAGGAGCCTTGCAGAATAGATGAGGCACAGAGCTCAGCTAGGAGGGTAACTGGGGCAAGCAATGAGGCCAGCCTTAGGTTTGGGACTGGAGGTCTCAGTGCAGCTGCTTTGGTGGAGAGGCTTTTAATTCTTTGTACCAGGAGGGCTGCTTCCTGATAGCCACAGACAATAGGGAATCCTACTTTGATTTGTAGCTGGCTATTCCCCAGCTGTCTGGCCCTGCTCCACAGCTGGTCACACCACTAATCCTCTTCCAGCAGGAAGATGGACTTTGCAGGGCCCAACATCCCAGCTGCACCACCTCTACCCTCCTTGCTCTTCCCAGCAGCCCCCTGCCTCCCAGAAAAACAAGCAAGGAGTCCTGTGGCACTTAAAGTCTAACTAATTTATTTATCATATGAGCTTTCATGGGAGAAGATCCCACTTTGTCAGATGCTTTGAAGATGGAGGAACTTACAGAATGGGAGGAAAATAAATGCAGGGACTTGTAAGTCATGGGATCAAGTTAGACCGTAAGACCAAATCAAAGCAGTTGTTAAGATTCAAGCACTGGGAAACAGCACATAGAGGAAAGTGAGGTCAAATCACATGTTGTAATGGGAAAAGAATCCATGGTCATGATTTATTCCTGCTTTCACACAACTGAATCTGCATATCAGTTCTAGTTTAGCTGTTTCTCTTTGGAGTTTGATGTCCTATTGACTTGCTTGAGCACAGCTGCTAACAAGCACAGACTAATGTGGCTGGCCCTTTGAAACTGCCTCCCAGAGTCCATGCAGAGGCAGTGACACACTTTCTCCCCCAGCTGCCCTTCCAAGCAAGGGCTGAGGGGATGGGGGAAATGAAAAGGAAGGGGGGGAGGTAAAGGACAGAAGTGAGAAAAGCAAAAATGTGGAGGAGAAAAAGGTCACCTTCAGCCTGCTCTTTGATGCTCAAGAGCAGAGTCACACCTTCCTTGTTCCCTCCTACAGCTTGGTACAAAAGGACCCACAATACTAGGCCACTTTGCCATTCCCTTGGTTTTCAGCTCTCACAATGCTGCCCTTGCAACCCCCGTGCTAATGAGAGGAATGAATGTGTTACAAGAAAGGCACCACCACCTACCTCCACCCCAGGGAGCTGGACCTACCTGTCCCCTCAAAAGAGCACTACACACAGCTGCTAAGCAGGGGTCAAAGTTAGCAGGAGCACCCCAGAATAGCATTCCAGGCCCCCCCTATTTTTAGGGGGCAGTGTTCTGGGGCCCCCTAAAATAGGGGAACACACCAGAACTCTGCGTTCTGGGCCCCCTAAAATAGGGGAACACACTGGAACACTGCATTCCCAGGCCCCCTAAAAATAAGACAATTGGTAGCTGTGGCCTCTACCCAGCCGGAAGACAAAGTCTTCAGGCTGACAGGGAACCGCCCCAGGCTGGGCTTGGGAGTTTTTAAAACTCCCACCCTGAACCTGTTTGGACTGAGCACTCTGAGAACCTCTGAGCGTGCTCAGTCAAAGGAGGCTCAGGACCAGAGCCTCAGGCTGTGCTGGTGTTGCTACACATGGCAGCCAGGTAAGGGGACTCTGGGGTGGGGTCAGGGACAGGTGAGCCGGCCCAGTGATGAAAGGGTGCAGGGGAGGGGGTCACCCCAAGGCAGTGGGGAAAGATGGTGTTGCATGGCAGGGGATTGGGGAAGGGTTGGAGGACCCACAGGGACCAGTGGCAAGACAGGGGGTTCAGGGAGGGTTGAGGAAGGGTTCGGGGGACAAGTGGTGAGACTGGGGGTTCATGAGGGGGTTAGAGTAGAGGTCAGGGGATCACGGGGCAAGTGGAAGAATGGGGTGTTAGGGATGGGGTTAGGGAAGGTTTCAGGGGACCAGTGGCATAACGGTGTTGGGGTGACTCAGGGGACTTACTTAATCCGAAGCAAGCAAGGAGTCCTGTGGCACTTTTAAAGACTAACAAATGTATTTATCACATGAGCTTTCATGGAAGAAAAATCCCACTTCCCTTTCTTCAAAGCATCTGACTAAGTCGGATTTTCTCTCATGAAAGTTCACGCGATAAATACATTTGTTAGTCTTTAAAAGTCCCACAGGACTCCTCGTTTGCATTGCTGAACTAGACTAACACAGTTACCCCTTTGGAATTTCACAATATTCCATGTACTTACTGATGAGCCATCATCATTATCTAGGAGAAGTCATCCACAGAAAAAATCACAGGATTTGAACTTGTAAAAAAATATATACATTTCATGATAAGCCAAAGAAATTACTCTAATACCTTTCCAAGCAAACAGAACAGTTTTATAGATGCAGCTCTACCAACCAACTTTAAAAAAAAACAAAACCCTACTTAAAGCATTAAAGTATTTATTTCCCTTGCTAACTGGGGAAAATGTTTAGTTTGAACTAACTGTGCATTCTAGTTTGAACTAATGCTTAGTTCGAACAAGAACGCATGGTTAGTTCAAACTAATGGCTTAGTTCAAGTCTTGCACGCACTTAGTTCAAACTAAAGTTTGAACTAAGCGCATAAGTGTGGACTAACCCCAGTAATTACTAGCTCAAACTAAGCATTCCCTAGTTCTCACTAAGAAATTTCTTAGTGCAAACTACGCAAAGCCTAGTGTAGCAACCAGCTAACTTAGTCTGAACTAAGTCTCCTTAGCCTGGACTAATATGCAAGTGTAGGCATAGCCCAGGCAGTCCAATGAACACAGCTCAAAGTATTTGCTCACAGCTGCAAATCCAGGTAACCTGGTTCTGATCTGGCTACAACTCTTAGCACTGGCCTCTGACTCTAGCTCTGCCCCTGGGCTCCAATTCTTGGTTACGGACTCCTGCTCCACCCACTCTGCATGGCCACCCTTGCCTAATCATGGACACCTTCCATCCACCATGTGCCCCCCACAGCTGATCACCCAACTAGTAGAGCTGGTTAACTCTGGACAAGACCCCTTGTTTGGAAGTGGATATGGAACTCCTGAGATGCATTCCCCACCTGGTCAGATTTCAGTCAGTCTATTCCTTTCTCCTAGCAGACATCTGAACTCCAGACATTATTGTTTGCCATCAAAGGCTCATGGACGCAACTACACTTGGTTGAAGAGCATCCTCAATGAACAACTCACTAGATAACTCTACAAATTTTCTGCACCCCATTGTGTGGTGGAAGTCCTAAACAGAGCTATAGAAATCAAAGCTTGCTTCATTTTCTTTCTTTGGTGAGAACTCAGAATCCAGAGAGAGGGAAAGAATGAGAAAAACCACCTCTCATATTTACCTTAAACTCAGTTTAGAGCAGGTCCTTTTCTTTTCCTCCCCTGGGGCAATAAAATGAGTGAATAAATTTATAATCCCAGCCAGAATTTGCGTCATTCCCCAACCCACCATCTCCTTTTGGAATTTTATTCTCTGGCTAAATGAGACCTAGGTAAAGAGAGAGGAGCTAATTAAAATAAATTGCACAATTCATTAAAAAAAAAATCCCACAAGCAAACAAATGCCTCCTACCCTGAAAGAACACTTAAATCCTCAGCTAAACACAAGCTTCCTTAAAATAGCCAGCTAGGCAATCCTTCCACCAATCAGTACCTAAACACTAAACAAAGAAACAGAAGGGGAAAAAACAACCCACATCCACCCATTATTAGCAGAACTTCTGATCTTTGCATTAAAGTGACATGACTCTAGTTAGAGAAGTGGGAACTGTTATTCCCATGCACGCAGATTTATTCTTTGTTGGGATTTGGTCCTTCCTTTTGCAGTTATGGCTGTATTTTCCATTGGGGTTTCTCTTGAGGACTCAAGCTCCAAGAATAGGGACCTTGATGTCCATAGAGCAGAGATAATTGCTAACCTCATATCAAGACCATACAGGATTCTCATTCACTCAGCCTCCCCTTGCAGCTGGGGTGCTTGTAACAAGAAGTGGGTGTTTTCCTGGTTTAACCCTGGGTCAGTGCTTTTTTTGGAAAAAGGAAAAAAAGGGAAGGTGCTGATACTCTCTTTTCCCTTGCTGACCCCACCACACCCAACTGGGCAGCAGGGCCAGCAAAAAAGGTGCCAGTACTCACTACCCCTGCACACTATCACTCCCCCCCCAAAAGCACTGCCCTTGGCAATGATGGGCTTTGTTCATTCCTGCCCTGTAGTCTTGGTCTCCCTAAAGGGGCAAATATTTTTGCATTTATTTCTATGGATGTAATTGTACTCTTTGCCTGGTCATCCACAAAGACTGAATCCCAGACCTAAAAGAACGCACAGACTGCTTAAGTTATAGTGCCTGTCTTGGCAGCACTAGCAGACCCACTACAGGGAGACAATGAGTCACACTATGTTGGCATAAGTTATCTGGATTTAGAGGTAAGAGGAGTTCTTGCTGCCCACTCATGAAAAGAACTGACTGGAATGTTGCTGGTGTACCTGTGGTTGGATCATCTCTGGACCCTCTGCTGGTACATCAGATCCTGAGCACTGTTCTGGGTTGAAAGGTAAGAAACAATAGTTTGGGGCACATGGACCTGTGTAACCTGTATTTCAAATGTCCAGCACTTCCAGGAGGTGCTCAGTGGCCAGTAGTGTCACTGGTGCTGGGCATAGGGGGCTCAAACCCTGAATCCCAGCACCAGTGTCCCAGCTCCACCACCAGGCCACTGGCTCTCTTCCCTGTTTCAAAGGGGATAGCCGTGTTAGTCTAGTCCAGTAAAAAAAACAACAAGGAGTTGTGTGGCACTTTAAGACTAACAGATTTATTTTTTGAGTTAGAATAGAATAGAATCATAGGGTTGGAAGGGACCTCATGAGATCTGCATGAGCTTTTGTGGGAGAAGATCCCACTTCCTCAGATGCTTCACCCATCTTCGAAGCATCTGATGAAGTGGGATCTTCTCCCACGAAAGCTCATGCAAAAAATAAATCTGTTAGTCTTAAAGTGCCACACAACTCCTTGTTGTTTCTCTTCCCTGTCCCCAGCTGAGGGGCCAGGGCCAAGCCAGCTGTGGCAGGAGCCCAATCTGAGTGGGGCCCTGAGCAGTATCGGGCCCGAGCCCCAGATCAGGACCAGGGGGCAGGAGTGCAGGGGGCTTGGGCCCCAGGTCTTTTCATGGGCCCACGTTGCTCCCGTCAGGGGCACTGCCTTCCTGGAGGCCAGCAGCACCAGACTGTGTTCCACAGGAGAAGAGTTGAGTGCAATGTTTCAGCTGAAACTATTCACACCCCCCCACAGACAAAATGTAAATACAAGTGAATCAAAACATTTTGCAAATTCAGGTTGATTTCACTGAATTATTTCAACTGATAAAATAATTACAACATTCTGTTTCAATCTTTTCAGAAGGAAACTTCTAGATCTTTCCATTTGAAATTACTTTTTGTTTTAAATTTGTTTTTTTAAAGAAAACTGATGTACATTTCTCAACATTTGAAAAAGCTCCAAAATGTTTTTCTCCAACACAAAAGGATTTTGTTTGTTTCTTCACCAGAAATGTTGGTAAAATAAATTCTGTTTGGGGCACCCCAAAACAAATCCCCAAATCTTTTGGGGGGCACCTTAACAAATTCCTCCCCCCAACCAGATATTTGCATTTTCCTGCACATGTGAGTGATTCTGCAGAGGTGATTCTCTCAAAGAACTGCAGTTACCATGGAAAGTAACGACTCTAGATTAACTGATTAATTTGATTCCCTCCTTCACAGTGGGCTCCCCCCCCCCCCCCCAACAGCATAACTTCCACTTACTCTTCTAATTAGAGCACAATAGCACATCTTCTCTGTTAGGCAGCAGAGTCAAAATACGGCTAATGCCACTTTCTGGGGAAGAGAAGGAGAGTTAGTAAATTAATAAACATTCATTCTTGACTTGAAGCTAGGGGCTGCAAAGCAGAGCTCTAGGAGCAGAGATCTAGGCAGTGATGGGCTGCCAATGTTTCAGCAAGGGGCTCCCACCAATTCCTCCCTGCAGTGTATGATAAACATGCATTTCCTGCTGAAAAGAGGCTGAGGGATTGTGAGATCTATTAATTTGTTTCCTCATTTAAACAACAGTTCTTTCTCATAACCACCACCAAGCTGTGAGACAGCACTACAGGGCAAACAAGCAAAACAAATGCAGCTCCCTGAGCTGTATTTTACTGGGGATGTTTCTCCTTAGTTCATGAAAAATGCATTAGGCTTTATTCTCAGTGCCAACAGTCCAATACTTAGAGCAGGGATGGAGAGAGAAATGTGTAAATTAACTGTAGGCAACCTTTGTGCTCCCTATATTCTGGGGGTCTGCAGGGCCTCAATGTAACTTACAGCAGCCAATTTACACTCCACTGCCTACTGAGCAAGGTGAGTGCATAGTGCAGTATCCTCCAGCCATTGCCCTAATGCAGTGGTTGTCAAACTTCTGCCATGCGACGATCCTCCACTGAAAAAAGCAGCTGCTGCCAGAAAATTGAACAGTGACCATGGCTTTGGGGGGCAGGAATCCCTCATGACTTTCATCCTTTCTCCTGAGGCTTCTATTGCATCTCCAAAATCTACACATCTAATTTGAGATCACCTACATCCTACATGGAACATTCAGAGGGTGATCCCACATGCCATACTCCTGTCTCAAATCAGGAAGTATGTCAAGTCTCTAAAATTGCATGTAGTAGCCTGGCATGTATGTTGGGGAGCTGCTTGCAAATGTTCGTGGGGGGGGTGACCTGAGTGGAGAAATGAGGTGGAAGTGCTGAGATAGGGGAAGGAGAAGAGAACCAATGCCAGGCTGGAAAGAAAGGCCCTGGAACAACATTCTCTCTAAGAGGCCAACGCAGCTGAGCAACATATGTTGCTTGCTGCATTCCCCCCCCCGTGGGCCCAATCCTGCCCCCCCCAAGCTCCACTGCCCACCCGGCCTCACCGCAGGAGGACAGAGCAGCCAGTCCAGCCTACCCCCCAGCTGGCCATGCCTCCCCAGGGGGCAGAGGGGGCCGATGCTGAGCTCTGGCGTGCGGGGTCAGGATGCTGGACCAGCCCACCTCGGTCCCAAAAAGTTTCGGCCACTTTACCCCCCAGCCCTCCCCAAGACCATAGAGCAGGCCCATTCAGGCCAGGGGAGGGGGCGAGCGGCCAAAACTCTTTGGAGGTGGGGTGGGCCGCTCTAGCACCCCGACCCTGCACACTGGAGCTCAGCACTGGCCGCCTCCACCCCCTGGGGAGGCATGGCTGGCTATGGGTAGGCTAGGCTGGCTGCTCTGCCCTGCTGTGGTGAGGCCGGGTGCGCAGGCGGGGGCGGAGTGGTCTCCGGCCCCCATTGCCCCCCCCCCCAGAGTTGGAAGAGGGGGGTTAGGGCCCCTTTCCCTGGCTGCTGGAGCAACGCTGCCAGGCCCCTGGCCACTCCCCTGGCCAGGGAAGCTATCACTGGGTACATCTATACTGGAGCCTTAAGTTGACTTAACCTCCCTTAAGTTGACTTAAGGAAAGACATGTCCACACTGGACTTTTGTTAAGTCAACTTAAGCGCTTGCTTAAGTAGACTTAATAATTCCAGCCCTTAAAGTCAACTTAAGCATTAAAGTCGAGTTTATTAAGTCAACTTAACACCTTATAGATAGGGTTGTCTACACTATAGGCTTTGTTAAATCAACTTCAAGTCAACTTAACAGAGCCCTCCAGTGTGGACGTAGCTTTTAAGTAGACTTTGTTAAGTCAACTTAACTTTTAAGTCAACTTTGTTAAGTCAACTTAAAGTCAACCTTGTTAAGTCAACTTAACTGAGCCCTCTAGTGTAGACATAGTCACTAAGCCTGCGCAGAGAGTCTGTGCAGGCTCAGCGAGAGCTGACTCTGTGCAGGAGTTTTAAAAACTCCCAGCTCAGAGTCTCGCTCCCTGCAGGGACTGCAGCTGCCAGCCATGCACAGCTGGCAGCCTTCCCTGTGCCAGGTAGCCCTAGGGGCTGTGTGGCTACATGGCCACACAGCTTAGAGGGAACACTGTCCTGGAAGAGCCTGTCTGCTGCTGAGCCTGTTCAAGTCCCTCCAGGTGCTGCTCCCTTCCAAACAAAAAAAACCACACCAACAAGGAATCATGTGGCACTTTAAGACTAACAGATTAATTTTTTTGCATGAGCTTTTGTGGGAGAAAATCCCACTTTGTCAGATGCTTTGAAGATGGGTGAACTTACAGAATGGAGTGAAAATAAATGCAAGGGGATGTAAAACGTAGGATCAGGTCATATAGTAACAGCAAATAAGAGCAGTTGTTAGGTTCAAACCCTGGGAAGCCTGAAGTCAAATTACCTTTTGTAATGGGAAAAGAACCCATGGTCTCGATTCAATCCTGCTTTCACAGAATTTAGTTTGCATATTAATTCGAGTTCAGCTGTTTCTCTTTGAAGTTTTGATGTCCCAGCCACATCTCTGACAACGGTCGTTAACAAATCATTTATCGAGTGACTAGAAAGATGGAAGTGCTCAGCAACTGGTTTCTTTGTTATGTGATTTCTGATATCAGCTCTATGTTCATTTATCCTTTTGCGCAGCAATTGTCCTGTTTGTCCAATGTATAAGGTGTTGGGGCATTTTTGGCACATGATGGCATAGATCACATTAGTAGATGAGCAGGTAAATGAGCCTTTGATGGAGTAGCAGGTTTGATTAGGACCTATGATGGTAGCTATTGTGCAGATATGTGGGCAGACTTGGAAGCATGGTTTGTTGCAGGGGTGTGTGCCTTTATCAGTGTTTCTGTTGTTAGATCTGTAGTTGCTGGTGAGTATCTGTTTAAGATTGGGCAGCTGTCTGTAGGCAAGGGGAGGTCTGTCTCCCAAGGCTTGAGAGTGAAGGATCATCTTTTAGAATAGGCTGTAGGTCCTTAATGATCTGTTGCAGAGGTCTGACTTGAGGGTTGTATGTGGTGACTTAGTTGTGTTCTGTTGTTTTCTTTCTTGTGCCTCTCCTGTAGTAGATGACTTCAGGGAACCCATCTAGCTCTGTCAATTTGTTTTCTTTCTTCCCAAGGTGGGTACTGTAGTTTCAAGAATGCTTGATAGAGATCCTCAAGATTTTTGTCTCTGTCTGAGGGATCAGAGCAGATGCAGTTACATCTTAGGGCTTGGCTGTCTGAGGAACTGAAGCAGCCCTTCTGGGACGGGTTCCACTTTCACCTCTGCTCTTCATCTGCTCCCTGAGTCTGCATGAGTTTCCATGAACATGCAATTGCCCACAACATTGTGATTCAAGAGGTGCTAGACCTCTCTGCTTGGTCTGGTGACCCCTTTTGCTGTCGGTGTGAATAAGGCAGCAACACAATGGGGCTATCCACTCCCCTTCAGACTGAGACCTTGTTATAACTTCTCCTTCTAGCAGATACATCCCTCAGTTGGATTTTATTCTGTTACTTAGGCTTCCTAATTGTAGAAAAAATACCATACTTTCTAACACAGGCTCCTGCTAGAACAGTTTGCTTTTCTCGTCTCTTTTTAATTATCAGTCAAAAAATCTCTGGAAAGAGTTTTTATTAAAATCTACAAGTTATAACTTTTGTTGCAAGCAAGGGAATTCTCAACCCACTGAAAAAAGAGGCAAGTCCTAATTTGCAAAAATAACTGCAATCCCTAGGACTCCTTGCTTTTTTTTGCTTTACTAGACTAAAATGGCTGTCCCTTTGGAACTTTGCAATCCCCAGATCCCAGAAATGGTGGAATAAGGGGGTGTTCAGAGTTTTTTCTTTTCACCATTGGGTCTATTGATAAAAAATACAGTTTGCTTGCCAGTGACCTCAGTCCTTTTCATATGAATGAGAGAAGCTCAAAGAGATACTGACTCAGAGAGGAGGCATAGAGATTGTTTTAACAACAATTAGCACCTCATTGTTAAACCTAAAGACTCACATGTTTATCTCAGTGTTCTCTACTGAGAGCTTACACTATGTTACAACAGCGAGATCAGCGGGAAGCAGCCACTTCCCTTTCTGCCTCCCTCCCCCATTCCCCCACTTCTCCCCTGCTGGCAACCTAATAACGCCTGGTCTGTGACCCAGTACTGGGTCATGACCCCAACTTTGATGAACACTGCCCTAATAAGTCCCTGATCTGTCCCAGCATCAGTGCAGCCCTGGCCAGGAATGGTACCTGCAGAGAGTCTATTTCAGGGGCACAATTCTGTTCACTTTAGGGCACTCTAACCAGCATCAAATGCTGTAAAAGGGCCTCAGTGTAACAGTGAATCAAACCCACTACTATTCTGGGAATGTTGCACGGGTGATCAGCTTGTGGGATGAAGGGAGGAGGACCACAGTGTTGAGAACACATACCTCCCTTCCAGGAGACCTCACCAGTGGGGAACCTATGAAGCCAAAGATTGTCTCTTCTCCTGTTCAACATCTGACCAGGTGGGGCTGGTTAGACCAGAAGCATAACCATGGTTGGACCCAGATGGGTCCCCTTTATGGAGATCAGACCCACCCACAGCAGCACCCAGCAGCTGTGCGAACTTCTCTGCTATGGCCGTGGGGTTTTCCCCAGCTAATGGACAGCTGTCAGCTGCTGGCCAGCCCCACAGCTGTGGTGGCAAAGTTCACACTGTTGTCAGGCATTGTGGTGGGCAGGCCTGAACTCGCTGTCTCTCCCCCTCCCTCCTCCTCATGAGAGCTCCAGCTGCTAAGTAACACATGGAGTCAGAAAACTGGTGGTCCAGCTCTGCTTGCTACCTAGCAGCTGGAGCATCAGGCAGTTTCCGGTCATGTGACCAGAAACTGCCCATGGCCAGACCCATCCTATAGACTCAGTGGCCTGGCAAGAAAACACCACCTGGCTACACCCCTGGGTTAGACAACAAGACAAAACACCAGTAATGCACAGATGATACCCTGCTGTACATCATACTTATGGCAGATGCCAAGAGCACCATGACGCTGTCCTCCCAATGCCTAACAGAGATCAGCCGTTGGACATGACTGACCAAGACAGACATTATGACAGGAGAAAATAGGAAGGAAATTGCCTCCTTCATAACATTCCACCTCTGGAGAGTGTCACATTATCTAAAGTACCTCATAAGTGTGGTTGTCAGCCCTCGGGGAGACTGTCAAGGAGCAAGGCACCCCCCCCAAACTTTTGGGGTGTTCTATTCTTAGACTGCACCAACCAAGTAACAAGTGTGAATTCCATAGGCACTGTAATAGTCCAACCACAAAGTCACATATGGCCCCTTTGGGTGTTCTGGTCTATTTCTGTACCCAGGCAAGCCCTCCTTTTTGATAGAGGGTTCCTTTACAGCAAAAATAAATAAATAAATAAATAATTTTTTAAAAAAATCACACCAATAGTCAGATTCCTTCCAGTCCCAAAAGTACGTCACTCACTCCAAATCAATTGTACCTCAGATTTCAAATCAAAGATAATGCTTGTAGCCAATATTATAATAGTAACTAATGATTTATTAATGAAAAAAGTAATGAGAGTTATTTATAAGGTTAAGACAAGTAAATATACACATGCAAATGAGATAGTCTTTAGTTCTAGAAAACAGTAAGTATACTTTCAAGCTCTATAGGGTGCTAACCCAACCCAAGCAGCTTGGGGTCCCTTGCTTATGCTTATAAATTTTGCCCTTTTCAAATTCAAAGCAGCATAATTGTAGTTTTTCTTGATAGGGATTTTAATCCACTTCCCCCAGGGCTCAAGATACTTGTGCATAGACTGTCTTCATTGGCATGGGGCAGCACTCAACAAAGTCTTTTGTTCACTGATGTTCCACAATGGTTTGTCGGGAATCTACAGGCCTTTGGTTAGGGGAGATGACACCTCTGGCAGGTAAACTAGAATTTCAAACTTGGCAATGCTTCTTCCCTGACTGCTATGGTCTTCGCAAACTTTTTTATAGTTACAGAGTAAATGCTCAAACGTTATCTTCTAACATGGGATATAGATACTATAAGCAAAACAAATATATGCAGCATCCTGCAATCATTTCATAAAGTCTAAACATGTTCTTATGACTCCAATGTCTATTTTAACAATACTAACACAGGTGAGCCAGACAGGTTCCCAGCTATACATTTTCAATGTTCAGATAAGACCACATCTACCAGAGTCCCAAAGGACACCTGCCCGCTGACAGTACAATGAATTTGCAGCTGCGATCCTCAGTGTTTTGGGATACCAAATAGCCACGAGAAACACTCATTGCCATTTGATAATAGTCTGCTCCCCATTCTGTTGGATACAGACTGGAGGTTAGTCATTCATACAGTTCTGGGGTCCAAACTTGCTTGTCACAGCTAATCTCTATGAAAGGAGCCAGCCATCCATCCATAGCTCAAATGGGACAAAAGACAGCAGCCTCTCTACTTAGCAACACATCCTCTGTACCCTGTCCTCTGCACTGGCTTCCACTAAAAAAAGGTCCAGCACAGGATATCTGTCCTGAGAATACTTGGCTTCCTGTGACAGCACTCCCTGCCTGGAGCCACAATCTGTGGCAGCTGTGGGTCACTGGAAATGTGACACTGCTGACCAACAGATGGAAGCTACTTAAAGCAGAAGACAGAACTTCATGAAGCTGGACTGAGGCTATGGAACTGACTCTTGCAAGAAATAAGGAACTTTGTCATAACAGACACCCCCAGGATGGTTAAGCACAATCCTCAGCCACCTATGTTTTGACTCAGTTTGGCTGAATCATAGAAACTAGAAGGGGCCAAGAGCAAATAATAATAATCACTGTGCATAACTCAGAAATGCCTCTTCTCAGAACCTGGATATTAATCCAAAGGCAACATTCACAGAACACTGATCTCCTAGAAAAATAATTTAGGCACTTCATAGTGCAAAACTAGGGATTAAACAAACACATTCAAACATATTAAGTGTAAAGTTTCAGAAGTGCTCATAGTCAATGCAGTGCGTGCTCCCCTGACTCCCTGAGGTGTTTTTACCAACTTCACCCCTGAGTTATTATTAAACCCACCAATAAGACGTGGGTCTCACGCCACTGGCGCTGATCAGCATGCCATGTATTTGCTTTGAAGGAATCCTGGCCCAAGGCAGAAACTCACTCATTTTCTTCATTTCTTTTCCCATGCTGTTGTTCAGAGCATGCTCACTTCAGACCTCCCCATAGCAGCCACAGAAGCCTTACATAGATGGGTGTGGGTGCAGGCCAGGGACACACCCTCACACTGAGTGGCAGCCCAAAGAAAGAAAGTAGAAGTGCTGCTAAGGACAGAAGGAGTCCCCTAGCTAAGGCCAGGGGAAGCTTGCACAGCTGAATTGCAGCAGCAGTGAGATCCCTGGATGCCTGGAGCTAGGACCTATGGAAATAACAGTTCTGCTGAACACTCCCTTAGGCTAATGTGGTTTGTTGTACATCTTCAGAAGAATCAATATGCTCTCTCCTCTCATGGCCAGTACATGTCAGGGGGATCTTAGGTTTGATTCTCATGCAGACCTTTATCTTCCACTCAGATGAGGATTTAGGGATCTGTCATTCAAGGGTGACAAAGATCACACCCAGGCATATGATTGACCCTACCTCATCACTATTCATGATCTGGTGTGCTGCTTATTCCACAATAACTCCTTTGCTTACTCTTCTCCCACCCCTCACATGGTCACTTCACCCCTCTTGGGTGGCTGAGGTGGAAGATCCTTCCTTGTTTGTCCAAGGTGGGGATGCAGAGAAGAAGCTGGCCAGACCAGGGAAATGCATTTTTATGTGCTCTTTGTCTGTGCCCAGTGTGGCAACCAGAACCCCTGTGATGTGCTCAGACCTGTTCCATGGTTCAGGTTGTGCAGAACATGTCAGAAGGCCATTCTGGCACCTTTTTTGG
This sequence comes from Podocnemis expansa, assembly GCA_007922195.1. NCBI lineage: Eukaryota > Metazoa > Chordata > Testudines > Podocnemididae > Podocnemis > Podocnemis expansa. Next base: position 2,727,029 of record ML681971.1, on the reverse strand, counting down.
GGTGTTCTATGCAGAGTTGCCCTGGAAGTACCAGAAGTGTGTTTCAGCACTTCTTTTTTTTTTTTTTTTTGGATTCACACAGAGCACAGTCCACAGTGAATTAAGGGCTCTCCAGTACATCATAAGTCCCCCTCATAATGTGGCTTCATGGGATTCAAGATAAGGATTTTTTGAAAGTATTTAAGGGAGGTAGACACCCAGATCCCACTCAGTTTCAGTCTGTGCCTAAATCCCAAAATCTCTTTTGGAAATCACAATTCACCAATTCTCCCTGCAGACCAATAATCTGATGATTTTAGGTAATCAGTTTTGAAGTCAGAAGAAACCTTTCTGACCATCTTACCTGACCTCCTGTATTGCACAGCTGGGAGAATTTCACTTAGCACTTCTTACAACTGGACCAATAATATGTGGTGGAACTTGAGTCTCTTTTAGAATGATCAAAATAGTCTTATTTGAAGGATTCCCAAATAACGGAGAATTCATCACAGACCTCGGTAATCTCCTGCAGTGGTTTTCCACCCTGACAATTAGATTGTGCCCCTCATTTCTCATTGGCTGTTTGCTGACTTAGTGACTGATGCTGCGCTCTTCCCCATGGCATCTTACCAGTGACTTTCCATTTTCTGCCTCTATGTTTTGTCAGGACGTTTTCTGCTTGGCAGATTGACCTTCATCCCTGTTCTGCAGCTGGAGGATGGAACAGACCCCCCAAGAACTGTCCCCAGACAAATGTGCATTACACACAACATTGGCTTCCAGCACTTTGCAAGGAAATAGATTGAGTTCTCTGTGCAAACCGACAGTGACGTTGTTCCTCAGAGGCTTCTCTAGCACGACACTTCAACAACTGCCTCGACACCTGAGCATCCATGAAGCAGCTGCTGCCCAGGAAGAAGAAGATGCTGCATAAACTCATTGTATTAGAAGTAAAAAATAAGCAGTTAAACCTGGCACAAGCAGCACAATAAGGATCCCTGCACATTCAGCTCCTGATTGAACCTAAGGCAAGGCCGTTAATTCGTTATTCACTTCCCAGGCTGGAAGGAAAAGCATGTTATACTCCAGGGCCAGAACTGATGAACAGAGCCATAAATCAAGTAGTTTACAAGACCAGCAATTAGGAAACAAGCACTCAGAAGGGAGAACTCAGTATTAAAGCAGAGACACCACTGGGTATGGCAAGCACACAAAGCAAGGCAGCCCAATCCGCCCTCTATAGCCATTTCTCCCAATGATTCATCTCCCCTTTGCTCCATAGCCCATCTCTGGTTCTCTCTCTCAGCCTTTATTCCCTCCTTCTTCCATCATTCCTCTGCCCATCTGTCTCCCCACTCCCCATTCCTTCCATGGGGCCCACGCTGTCAAGAAGTGCAGACACAGACCTGCAAACTGAATCCATGTACCAACTGGTACCAGGGCACAGCCGTGCACAGTGGGCACCTAGAGGGATCCCATGAAGGAATGCTTTTAGGACTATGCACAAAGACCTATGGGGAAGAAGTGGGGGGGGGGAGCTCTGTTGATGGAGGAGCCAAGTGATTGTCTAGTCTGACCTCCTGTATACACAGGACACTTCCCCATAATAATGCTTATAGCAGATGATAAAAACATCCAGTCTGGAGGTTCAGTGTGGTGTGACAGGGAAGGAACCCATCAAGGAAGGGGTTAATGAAGGCCTGGAGAACCTGCTGGGGTAGCAGCCAACTGGAAGGGCATCAGGGTAAAGCAGACAATCAGGACCAGGCAGACCTATATAAGAAGGGCACCTAGTCAGAGGGAGGGCAGTCACTCTCAGGAGCTCCGAGGGAGAAGGCTGGAGGGTGAAGCATGCAAGCACCCTGGACAGAGCAATGGCTGGCGCTGGCTCCAGGGAAGTAGCAGCCATGAGCCCTGAAGCAAGGGTGTGGGTGGACTGCAAGGCCAGCTCCAAGGGAGGAGCAGCTGTTGTGCTCTGAAGTATGGGCTGGACAGAGATGGCAGAACTGACTTCAGACAGGGAGCAGCTGGACCCTGAAATAAGGGCTCAACTCTGGATTGCCATGGCCACTGAAATAAGTGGCTAAGGCAGGGGTTCTGCAACCTGTGGCTGTGGAGCTGCACGTGGCTCTTAGGCTCCCCCTTGCAGCTCTGGGCCACACCATGCCACCAGGGGACCCTGCAGGTAGCCTGCATCTGGCTCTGGCCCCTCCCCACTACCACCACTGGAGGACTCTGCAGGCAGCCCATACCCAGCTCCAGGCTCCCACCCCCCAAGTCAGAGGATACTGCAGCAAGCACCTTCGCCCAGCTTCCAGTTCCCCAAACCCCCACCAGGAGGCTCTACCCATTGCTGCTCTCAAAACACTTGGTTATTGAAGGAATTTTTTAACATGGCTCTTCTTGTATTTTGGGTTGCCAAACCCAACAGTTAAGGACTGTTGAATCTCCTCCCCCTGGAAAGGGGAGGAGCATGGAGTGAGACACAGCTGCAGGACTCTGCTGTGAAGCAGAGGCTGTGACTGCAAGGAGACATGGGTCCAGGAATGGAGAAAGGCTGGGCAATGCACCACCAGGGTGATTCCTTGGGACAGCCAGCAGGAGGTACCGAGATGGTGAGCAGGGATACTTCATAGTTAGTGATGGAGAACGCACCATGAGCCTTGATCATGTTATAATGGCTAATTACAGTTGTTCCAATAGTCCAGGGGGCAGCAAACTTTGCCAGCCCCCATGCCACTCCAGCCACCGTACCCTCAGCAGCTGCTGGGGGCACAGCCAAAAGGGGACAGGGCCAGACTTCTGGTTCCCAGCCAGGGCTGGGCTTGGCTCCCGCCAACCCTCCTAGCTGGCAGCCTCTGCTTTCTGGGGTCAGGGCTAGCTCCTGCTGGCAGGTGGCCTCTGGTTTCCGGGGTCAGGCTCGGGACCAGCTCCCGGTGGGCCAACCCACCCCACACCCCTCCAGCAGACCTGCCCAACAAGAGGCAGGGCCGGCAGGGGCCAGGAGCCTCAAGCACTGCAGATTGTTTATCCCTGCTGGCCACACTCTTGCAGCCCCAGGCTGTGCAGTGTTGAGGGTCGGGGCCAGCAGGGGAGCCTGAGTCGCACTGCTTGCCACTCAGGCTTGGCCCATGTGCCATCTTTGGCACACGTCCTGGGGGGTGCCAACCCCTGCAATAGTCCAATTGCCAGCCCCTGAGGTGAGACAAGATAGCACCATATAAGACAACCTGCATTCTCTGCCTGGGCCAGCTCCACTGGGTACATGTACTGAAGGAGCTGTGAAGATGCCTATACTGGGCAATCCTGCCAGTCTGCCACTCAGTCTACTTGCTGCCCAGCACTTGGCTGCAGCCCTGTGGCACTGCATTCTCCACAGCAGCAGGGCTGTGTGGCAGATATGCAGGGCTGCTTTACTTAACGTACAGCTTATGTGACTGTGGGGCTATATACACCCATGTGCGTGCATTCATAATCACGATAGTGTTGGCATTCAGCCATGCCTTGTGTCTGGCTGTGTATAATCTCCACACAAGCTTGGCAATGAGCTATGCTTTCTTGTTCTGTCTGTGTCTGCTTTTGATGTGCTGTGTGGCACAAGTGACACAGCCTGGCTCTCCTGGAATAGAGAGGGAATCATGGGGCACATGTGCATTTGTAGTGCAATCTGCACATCTTTGAACTTGTCTCAGTGCATTTGGTCCCCTTGCTCTACACTGTATGCTGCACATACACTAAGGACTTATTTTTAAGACACATCTATTTTATCAAAGTAGGAGGGAATAAAATGCTGCACTTAGAACTCTAAGCCCACAAAGTGCGACAGCCAGATTCTGGTTTGTCCAGATAATCCAAGATTTAATGGATCAAATAAAGCTTTTGTATGAGAATAAGACACTCCAAAGACATCAGTAGCTGAACATAGCCTGAAGATTTAGAATGATTCTCAGATTTTTGGACTTATCCCTATTTAAAAATCCCTGACCCTGGCCATCAAGCATCATTAGAGTCATCTGGCAGGTGGTTTCATCAAGGAAGGAGAAACTTTGAAGTAGCAGAGTTGAACAAATTAATAAATTAAACTGTAATAAGTCACCAGGACCAACAGGTATTCTCTGAAGTGTTCTGAAGAAACTTAATATGAAACTGCAGACCTACTAGCTATAGCTTAAATCAGACTCGTATCAGATGATTGGTGGTGTAATACAACTGCTCACCCTCCCGAGGGTGAGGGGGCAATTAATCAGGGTCTCTGGCACTTAGTAGGGCAGGACCACCAAGTCTCTAGTCCCTTGGCAGGGCAAAGATACAAAGGCTTAGGCCTCCACAGGGCCAGGTACTGTCTCTAGCCCCCTTGGTAGGGCAAAATCACAAGCTAAGTCTCTAGGGTATGGAGGGAATGGCAGTGCCACCTCTTGGGTCCACAATCCACAAGTGGGTGCTAGGTGTGGGGAGAGGAATCAGTGGAGGTGTAGGGTCATACAGCTCCACTGTGTCCCAGCCCAGGTCCCTGGAAAGGTCTGGGGCTTCCATGCAGGGGTCAGCGAGGTCCTGGCCGCAACATGCTGACCCCAAGGGTTGGTGCTCATATTCGCCGGTGCCAAACCCAGCCCCACTTCCCAGCAGTACCTGAGTTGGAGGCTCATCCCCTGGTGCATCAGTGTAGTCACCCAGGGGGAGGTTACAGAATCCTTCCATCTCATCAGGTGGTGGCAGGTCTGGTAACTTGACAGGACCGTCAGCAAGTGGCAACTTTTCCAGGTCACATGTGGGGGGGGGGGGTCAGGGGGTCCTCACGAGCCAGGGGTAGCTCTTCCAAATCACATGGTATGTGGGAGGCCTCGGGGTCCCCTGCGGGAGGGGATTTGAGGGGTTCAGTGGGCCTCCCTGCTAGCAGCTCCTCTGCCGGGCTGGTGGCAGCCCAGGGCTCGGGCATTATTTCCCAGTCTCTGGCTGTGGGCGGCCCCTGCCAGAGGCCTGGGCCCAGGTCTGTAGGCCATAGTTCCACTTTCCTGCAGGGCGGCCCAGGGTCAGGAGGCAGCAGAGAGATGTCCTTCCCCTTCCACAGCTTGAGCTGTACTGAGCTGGCTGCTTCCCTTCTTATACTTCCTGTCCTGCCCCTCAGCTTCCGGCCTGACTGACAGGACATCCTGGCTCCGCTCCCCTGCAGTCAGGCAGTTCCTTTTGGGCTGTCTCCAAGACAAGCCGTGCCTTCCTGTGACAGTGGATATGTAATGAAATGCCAATTTTTAAAGAGGGTACCTGAGGTGATCCCAGCTACTAGAGGCCACTAAGCCTAACTTCAGCCATATTGGTTGAAAACTATAGTAAAGAACAGAATTATCAGACACATGGATGAACATGATTTGTTGATGAAGAGTCAGTGTGGGTTTTATAAAGGGAACTCATGTCTTACCAATCTACCAGAATTTCTTGAAGATGCCAACAAGCATGTGAATAGGGGTGGTCCAGTGGATATAGTGTACCTGAACTTTCAGAAAGTCTTTGATGGGTCACTCACCATAAACTTTCTGAAAGTCAATAGTGAAATGATGATATTTTCAGATGATACAAAGTTACTGAAGACAGTTGAGTTCAAAGCTACTTGTGAAGAGTTACAAAGAGATCTCACAAAACTGTTTGACTGGGCAATAAAAAGGGAGATCACATTCAAATGTTGATAAATATTAAGTAATGTACACTAGAACCCATAATCCTAACTATGCATACAAGATGATGGGATCTGAATTAGCTGTTACTACTCAAGAAAGATCTTGGAAAAATTGTGGATAGTTCTCTGAAAACCATCTGCTCAATGTGCAACAGCCATCAAAAGAGCTAACACAATGTCAAGAAGCATTAGGAAAGGGATAGATAAAGAACTGGAAAATACAGACTACAGAAAATATAACAACACTATATAAATCCATGGTACCCCCACCTTGAATGTGTAACCCATACGCCTAAAATGGGCTGTCTCTTAGAGACCTGTTCAGGCTGGCTTACTGTTCAGGCTGGGTTACATTGCTGGGAAGATTTAGCCGCCCAGAAATCAGAACTTTCTGGTAATAGGGTGTGGTAGCATATTGAGCATGCTCCATAAGCTTTTCTATTGTGCTGGAGTCAGATGCCTGGGAGAAGCCTGAGAGGAGCTGCCCAGAGAGCTGCAGAGTCCATATGTTCAGTGACTGAGCAGAGGAGCTGAGCCGGGAGTGGACTGCAGGATGTTTTCACCCCACTTTAGACTATTGTGCAGAGTTTTCCATTGTAGGATGGAGAGCTGCTCAACCAGTAACCTGACTTCATGGTGCTGGTTGAAGAGAAGAAGGAAAGGACTGCATGGATTCCAGTTGAATATTCCTGCAGCCAGAGAAGATAAGGATTGCTTCTGTTTTGCATTCAAGCCTCAAGGACTTAAAGACTGCAACTGAGATAAGGGTGACTCCACTTGAACTTTGGGACTTTTGGGTCTCTTACTGTTCTGTTTAAATTCATTTTGGTTTCTTAGGATAAGGTTTGTTAAGTTAGTTAATAAAGTTCATTGTTATGTTTATTCTAAGTAGTAGTTTGTTGTGGGATGGGAACTCTGAGCAGTCTTCACTGTGAGTCCCATACAGACTGGATCCTGGCTCTCCAGCTGCTTTCTACAAGGGTTTAACCTCTGTTAGGCACTGGAAAAGAGGCTAATGAGTGAATTCTAGCCCACCCAAAGGTTACAAATGCAGTTCTGGTCACCCTGTCTCCAAAAAAAAAAAAAAAAAAAAAAAAAATTAAACCTGGAAAAAATACAGCGAGGGGAAACATATGATAAGGGTGTGAAACAGCTTTCATCTGACAAGAGACTAAAAACAGTGGGTCTGTTCAGCTTAGAAAACAGAGATGACTAAGGGGGTGTCATAATGTCTGAAATGGCTCATAACCATGAGTGCCAGTCATTTCAAAGCAGACTCTAACCAGTCAGGGTAGACACCCCAAATTGGTGGTGTATTCTGTATTTAGATTTCTCCAACCCAGTAACAAATGCTAAATCCTAAAGGTCTATAACAAGTCTTACCATGGATTCCCAGTTCCCCTGAATGGGTGGACAATGGTTGTTACACAGACACTCAGGTTACTCCCAGTCCCAAAAGGCCAGTCACTTAAGGTTAAAGAAGGAAACCCATGAACAAAACACAAATGAGTTACACTCAGATTTTAAAAAGTAGTATAAGCTTCTCTAAAGAGCAGTTCCAGAGGGGTAGCCATGTTAGTCTGTATATAGCAAAAACAAGAAGTCCTGTGGCACCTTAAAGATTACCAAATTTTGTCAGACTTAAGCTTACATGGGCTACAACCCATTTTGTCACAAAAGCCTACCATATGTCTGAAGAAATTTGTTAGTCTTCAAGGTGCCCCAGGACTTTCATTATTTCTAATGAGCAGCTGATTCATGGCAAGTAGCATTGGGGATCTCTTGCTTATTGTTATGAAACTTTGGCCCCCAGAGTCCAGTCAGTTTCTTCTTGACCAGGCTCTTTATCCCCTTTAGTCCAAAACATAAGCTGATGGGATGAGTTCATGTGAGGCTTCCCCTTCCTGGGGGGAGTTAGGAATGCAGCCAACAAGGTTTCTATCCTTTGATGCTGCACAGTCCCTCATCAGCCTTCAATAAACAATCTTGTGTGCAGGCCAAGCACTTTACCTTAATTAATGCTGCTTTTCCTGCTGTGAGTTATACTATTGCAAAAGCTTACAATGCAAACACACAATATCACTTCCTAGCATGAGATGGCGGTATGATAAGTGGAATTAACACATGCTGCATCCCACAAATATTCCATAGCATCTAAACACTAAACATATTCTTATGGCAAATGACCCTAATATCTGTTTTAACTATGCTAACCCACATTGGTTTCCAGCTGCGTATTTGTCAATGTTTAGAGAGGCCCTGGATCTTTGGCATAAGATGACACCTGGTCTGTAAGCACAGCAGGAATAAGTTGGAGATCTATAAACTAATGAACCATGTGGAGAAAGTGTTATTGTCCATCAAATAATGCAAGTATCAGGCATCGTCTTATGAAATAGGCAGCAGGTTTTTAAAAATGTAAGGAAGCATTCTGTCACTCAATGAACAGTCAACCTGTGGATGCCAGGGAATGTTGTGAAGGCTGAAAGTATAACTGGATTCAAAAAAAGAATTAAATAAATTCCTGGAGCCTGAGTCCTTCAGTGGCTGTTAGCCAAGATGATCAGGTCTGCAACCACATTCTCTGGTGTCCCTAAACCTCTTGACTGCTGGAAGCTGGGACTGAATGACAAGGGATAGGTAACTTTCTAAATTGTCGTATTCTGTTCCTGCAGCTGAACCAGCTGGCACTGGCCACTGTTAGAAGCAAAGACACTGTGCCAGATGGACCACTGATCTCACCCAGCATGGCCATTCTTATGTTCTTCTGTCCTTTCCTTTCTAAGCATTGGGCGTCTGCCTGAAAAGAATTTTGTTGGCTCATGACAGAGCCTGTCAATTACACACATGGGAGAAATAAATACCTAGTGTCGGGACACTACAGGTCAAAGGAGGGTGGGTGTACCGTCACACACACACTGAATCAAGGACTTGCTCTAGGCATGCTTCAGATGAGATCTGAGATTGAGGGCTCAAGCTCCCATGGCACTTTTTTGCAAAAGTAGCAGGTTAGCCTCATCATTCAAGCTGGATTCTGCTGTGGTAATGACTTCTGCTCCTTTGACTCCCTGGGCAGCTCCAGTTAGATATGCTCTGCTTCCTTTCCTGAATGGTTGCTACAAGCTCCGTGTTAGCAGCAGATTGGCACGATGACAGCACTCTGTCCATCACCCCGAAGTGATGTGAAATACAACTTTCCACTTCACCCTTTCTTTTTTGACAGCAGAAAGAAATGGAGGGTGTATTTTAACACAACATGTTCATTTTTAGTGCCAAAGAGCTAGCCATGTTATCCTAGTTCAACAAAACGAACAAGAACTCCTGTGGCACTTTTTAAGACTAATAAACTTTTTAATTGCATGAGCTCTCATGGGAGAAAAGGCCACTTTGTCAGAGGCTTTGAAGATGGGAGAACTTACAGAATGGCAGGAAAATAAAGGCAGAGAAGTGTAAATCATGGGATCAGGTCACATTGTGGCAGCAAATCAAAGCAGTTGTTAAGACACAAACATTATGGTACAGCACATAAAAGAAGATGAAGTCAAATCACCTGCTGTAATGAGAAAGAAATCCAAAGTCCTTATTTAGCCTTGAAACAACACTGCCAAATTTTGCATGTGAATTCCAATTCTGCAGTTTCTCTTTGAAGCCTTGAGTTGTTATTCATTTGTCTGAGCACAGCTATTAGCAAATCATCAATGGAGTGATCAGGAAGATTGAAGTGCTTACCTACTGGTTTTTGAATGTTGTGATTTCTGATGTCTGATTTGTGCCCATTTATTCCTTTGCACAGAGACTGTCCTGTTCATCCAATATATAAGGTAGAGAGGCATTTTTGGCACATGAAGGCATTAATCACGTTGGTGGATGAGCAGGTGAATGAGCCCTTAATATAGTTACTGGTTTGATTAGGTTGTTGAAATCTCTTTGAAAATCTTCCTGTTGCCTTACCTCACAAAGGCAGACTACAAGCTGTTATATGAACCATTCTAGACGATGCCACAGCACACCTTGGGACTGAACCTTGTGACATTGTACTCGCCCACAATCATTTCAGATTTGAAGATAATTTATACCTTCAAGTCAGTATCACTGCTATGGGTACCCACATGGCCCCACAATATGCCAACATTTTTATAGCAGACAGAACAGTGCTACCTCAAGTTTAATCCCAAAGCACCTCTCCTCTACTTATGCTACATTGATGACATTGTCATCATCTGGAACAACAGTAAGGATGCCCTTGAAGATTTCCACAGAGATTTCAACAATTTCCACTCCACAATCAAACGTAGCGTGGAACTCTCCACAGAGGAGATCCACTTTCTGGACACTATACTAGAAATTAGTAATGGACACATAAAAACCAGCCTACACCAAAAACCTACTGATCTCTATAGCTACCTCCATCCCTCAAGATTTCATCCAAAACACATCACACGATCCATTGTCTACAGCCAAGCCCTAAGCTACAGCTGCATTTGCTCCGATCCCTCAGACAGAGGCAGATATGTCCAGGTTCTCTATCAAGCATTCTTAAAACTACAGTATCCACTTGCAGATGTGAAAAAGCAGATTGACAGAGGCAGGTGGGTATCCCAAAGTCAACTACTGCATGAAAGAAAACAACTAGATGCCACTAGTCATCATCAACAACCTCCAAGCCAGCACATCATCAAGTATCTACAGCCTATTTCTACAAGACAATCCTTCACTCTGTCAAGCATTGGGAGACAGACTTCTCCTTGCGTACAGACAACCCCCCAACCTTAAGCAGATTCTCACCAGCAACTCCAGAATTAAGAGAACCACAAAAGCAGGAATATATATCCCTGCAACAAACCATGCTGCCAACTTTGCCCACATATTTGCACAAAAGACACCATCACAGGACCTAATCAAACCAGTTATTCCATCAAGGGCTCATTCATCTGATCATCTGCCAATGTGATTTATGCCATCATGTGCCAGAAATCCCCCCACCTTATATATTAGACAAACAGGACAGTCTCTGTGCAAAAGAATAAATGGGCACAAATCAGACATCAGAAATCACAACATTCAAAAACCAGTAGGTAAGCACTTCAATCTTCCTGATCACTCCATTGATGATTTGCTAATAGCTGTGCTCAGACAAATGGATAGCAACTCAAGGCTTCAAAGAGAAACTGCAGAATTGGAATTCATATGCAAATTTGGCAGTGTTGTTTCAAGGCTAAATAAGGACTTAGGATATTTTTTTTCTCATTACAACAGGTGATTTGACTTCACCTTCTTTTATGTGCTGTACCACAATGTTTGTATCTTAACAACTGCTTTGATTTGCTGTCACAGTGTGACCTGATCCCATGATTTACACTTCTCTGCCTTTATTTTCCTGCCATTCTGTAAGCTCCCCCATCTTCAAAGCATCTAACGAAGTAGGATTTTTCCCCATGAAAGTTCATGCGATAAATATATTTATTAGTCTTTAATAGTGTTGAAGGACTCCTTGTTTACTCTCCTTTTTTAGCTCACTCTCACCATGTGAGTGTTAAGTGGCTGCAGACCTGGATGTGTTTCCAAGATGACTAGAATCTCTCCCCCACAATCATACTGACTGATCCCAGGAGAGGAAAGTACGATTTCCCCCTAGACTCTGTACTTTGGTGCCGCTGAAGCAACAGTTGTGGTCATCCTCCACTTGCCTGTTGCTTTCCTGTTCACACTGGTCACCACGTAAGACATGTGTAGAGTGTCTAAGGCAGGGGTCTGCAACCTTTGCCAGCCCCTGTGCCAACCCTGCCCACTGCACCCTCAGCAGGTGCCGGGGGTGGCGCCAAAAGGGGGCTGGGGCCAGCTCACACCCCTGCCACTGCTGGCAGACAGCCTCCAGTTCCTGGGGTCAGGGCTGACTCCCGCCAGCAGTGGTGGCACCAGGTGGGTTGACCTGCTCTGTTCCCCTCCAGCCGTCCTGCCCAGCAGGGGGTGGGGCTAGCAGGGGCCAGGAGACCCACAAGCCATAGCTTCTTTGTCCCTACTGCCACACTCCCCAGCAGGGAAGCGCAGCTAGCAAGGGCCTGGACCATGGCATGCAGCTCTTGTGGCCCCAGACTGTGCAGCTGTGGAGGAGCAGGACCAGTGGGGGAACCTGAGTGCTGCCATATGCGACTGAGGCTCAGCTCATGTGCCATCTTTGGCACATGTGCCAGGGGTTGCCAACCCCTGGTCTAAGGCCTGGCCTGGCCTGGCAGGTGATGCAGAAGGGCACTCCTCCAACAGGCAATATGCTTTACTCAGACACAGGGCTGCCAGGGAGTACAGAAAACACGAATGATGCCCCACCCTTTGCCAACATGTGATACTTTACCCTATAGGTTTCACTGGCCAGTACGGAGGCTAAGGTATGGTTCACTTGAAGGAGGCAGGCATCTCTGTCCTTACAGACTGTTTAAGGAGTGTCTGGGCTTCTGCACAGGGGCAGGGCACAATCTGAACTTCACTCTCCATTTTCTTGAGTGCAGGGACCTAACTGTGTCCTGAAGTCATACAGGGCCCTGGAATGCTCCTTGCTCCATGCCCAGGCAGCTTGCACATCTGTGTAGGACTGGCTGCAATTCAACCTGAGGGCAGAGGGGGAACTGCGGGCACTGACTGCTGGGGAGGATGAGGCCAGTTGTTTTGCTATATCAGGAGCATTGATGGTACTTTTTTAAAATGAACAAGCCCTTCCCTTTGAATGAGTCCTACACAAATGCTCTCCCACGTGCCTGTAGTTTAGATCTTGAGTAGGAGGCCAAAAGATTAATTTGTAAGTGATGCTAGACCTCAAGTGAATGAAACATCTCCCCTAACCTTGACCTTAGAAAGGCTAATAATCCACTTCCCCCCAGACTAGGGTCGGGAGCTCTGATGAGCGCTGGCAAGTGCAGTTGAAAGAGGCTATGCCACAGAAAATTAACTAATTAGGTCACTGCAGAGTAAAGGAAAATAAAGCAGGAATCATTTTGTTGTTTCAAGCCGATGCCAGCGAGAGGCAGAGAGGTGTGCTAGCCCAGCAACAGCTTGCCAAGAGCTCCTCAAAGCACTTGAGCCCAGAGACTAGAACAGACTTCAAGATCTTGAAAAAAGTAAATCCCAGAAACAAGCAGCAGTGGCCTGGAAGCATCACTATGTATGGAGACTCTTGGGCGATAGTAGGGAAACCTCTGCAAAAAACATCTTTTCCCACCAAGATCTGGCAAGTCAAAATGTATGGTTATTGTGAGCAAGGAACTTTTGCTGGAAGAGTTCGACAGCAATCCTCTGAATCAGGCATGGGCAGAATAGTTCCCCAAAGGGTGGCAAGTGAAGTCTCCCTCAAAAGCCAGAAACCCCTGGGTTGCATAAACTTTGCAAGCTGACAGCATGACTTGTCTCGTGAATAGAAGGTCAACAGCAATACTGACTGTGAAACATTGGAAGGATTCTGGGGGAGCATTGCTCTATAAGGCACACAAGTATCTACCTCCAAAAGGGCAGCCATGTTAGTCTAGTTCTGTAAAACAAACAAGGAGTCCTGTGGCATTTAAAGGCTAACAAATTTGTTTATTGCACGAGCTTTCATGCAAAAAAATGCTACTTTGTCAGCTGCATTGAAGATGGGGGAAACTTACAGAATGGGAGGAAATAAACACAGGGAAGTGTAAGTCATGGCATCAGGTCACATTATAACAGTAAACTGAAGCCATTGTTAAGATAGAAACACTGGGAAACAGCGTATAGAGGAAGATGAGGTCAACTCACCTATTGTAATGAGAGAAAAATCCAAAGTCCCTATTAAGCCCTGAAGCAATGCAATCAAATTTCCAAATAAATTCAATCTCTGCAGCTTCTCTTTGAAGCCTTGATCTGCTATTCATCTCTCTAAATACCACAATTAGTAAATCGTCAATGGAGTGATGAGGGAAGATTGAAATGCTCACCTACCAGTTTCAGAATGTTGTGATTTCTGATGTCTGATTTGTGCCCATTTATTCTTTCGCGCAGAGACTGTCCTGTTTGTCCAATATGTAAGGTGGGGGGCATATCTGGCACATGATGTCATAAATCACAGAATCATAGGGTTGGAAGGGACCTCATGAGGTCACCTAGTTCAATCCCCTGCTAAATGCAGGGCCTCTCTCACTAAATCATCCCAACCAGGGTATTGTCTAACTGGACCTTAAGTATCTCCAAAGATGGAAATTCCACCACACTCCCTAGGCAACCCATTCCAATGATTCGCCACTCTCCTAGTGAGAAAGATTTTCCTAATATCCAACCTCGATGTCTCCAGCTGCAACTTCAGACCTTTGATCCTTGTTCTGTTCTCTGTTACTACTGAAAACAGCCAAGCTCCCTCCTCTCTGGAGCACCCCTTCAAGTAGTTGAAGGTTGCTATCGAATCCCCGCTCAGTCTTCACTTCTGCAGGCTAAATAAGCCTAGTTCCTTCTGTCTCTCCTCATAAGTCATGTACCTCAGCCCCCTAATCATTTTCATTGCCCTCCGCTGGACTCTTTCTAATTTGTTCACATCCTTTTAGTAGTGGGGAGCCCAAAACTGGACACAATATTCCAGATGCGGCCTCACCAGTGCCAAATAGAAGGGAATAATCACATTCCTTGATCGGCTGGCAACACTCCTACTGATACAGCCCAATGTGCTATTAGCCTTTCTGGCTACAAGCACACACTGTTGACTCATATCCAGTTTCTCATCCACCATAACCCCAAGGTCCTTTTCTACAGTACTGCTGCTTAGCCAATCGGTCCCCAGCCTGTACCAGTGCATGGGGTTTTTGCATCATAAGTGCAGGACTTTGCACTTGTCCTTGTTGAACCTTATGAGATTTCTTTTGGCCCACGATCCAGTTTGTCTAAGTCTCCCTGAATCCTGTCCCTGCCCTCCAGCATGTCTACCATTCCCCCCAGCTTGGTGGCATGTCTGAACTTACTGAGAGTGCAATCTATCCCATCATCAAGACCATTAATGAAGTTGTTCAACAGAATGGGCCTCAGGACCAATCCCTGGGGCACTCCACTTGTTCCTGGTTGCCAACTAGACATTGAGCCATTGATTCCTATCTGCTGAGCCTGTTGATCTAGCCAGTTTTCTGTCTACCTTACCATCTACTCATCCAACACATACTTCCTTAACTTTCCAACCAGAATGTTGTGGGAAACCCTATCAAAAGCCTTGCTAAAATCAAAGTATATCACATCAGCAGCTATTCCTGTATCCTCAAATCCATTCATCTCATCATAGAAGGCAATCGGTTTGGTCAGGCATGATTTGTCCTTGGAGAATCCATGCTAACTGCTCCTGATCATTCTATTTTCCCCCAAGTGTTTCAGGATGGATTCTTTGAGGACCTACTCTATGATTTTTCCAGGGATTGAGGTGAGGCTGACTGGTCTGTAGTTCCCTGGATCCTCCTTTTTCCCTTTCTTGAAGATAGCTACCATATTGGCCTTCTTCCAAGACTCCAGGACCTCCCCTATTTGCCATGAGTTTTCAAAAGTAATGGCCAGCGGCTCTGCAATCACATCAGCCAACTCTCTCAGCACCCTAATATGAAGTTCATCCGGCCCCACAGACTCATGCACATCTAACTTCTTTAAGTAGTCCCTAACCTGACCTTCCATCACCATGGGCCATTCTCCTTTCCATTCTGCTTTACCCAGTGTAGTAGCCTGGGAGCTGATTCAGCCTCTGAAGACTGAAGTAAAAAAAGCATTGAGTACTTCAACCTTTTCCGCATCATCCACCACAGGGATACCTGCCCCATTCAGTAAGGGACCTACACCACACCTGATCCTCTTCTTGTCGCTGAAATACTTGTAGAACCCCTTCCTGTTATCCTTCACATCCCTTGCTAGTTTCAACTCCAATTGCCCTTTAGCCTTTCTGATTTTATCCCTGCAGTCCCAAACAATATCTTTATATGCCCCCCCAGTCATCTGTCCAAGCTTCCACTTCTTATAAGTTTCCCTTTCATGTTTCAGCTCACCACTGAGTTCTCTGTTAAGCCATGCTGGGCACCTTCAACAATTGCTGTTCTTTCTGCACATCAGTATGGTATTTTTCCTGTGCCCTTAGCAGGGTTTCTTTAAAATATAGCCAGCTGTCTTGGATGCCTTTCCCCTTCAGATCAGCCTCCCAGGAAATCCTGCCCATCCGTTCCCTGAGGGAGCCAAAATCTGCTTTTCTGAAGTCCAGGGTTTGCATTTTGCTTCTTTCCTTTCTTGCTTTGATCAGGACTCTGAACTCTACCATCTCATGGTCACTGCTGCCCAGGTTGCCATTCACTTCTATGTTCCCAATCAATTCTTCTCTGTTTGTGAGCAGCAGGTCGAGAGGTGCAAGATCCGTGGTTGGTTCCTCCAGCATTTGTACCAGGAAGTTGTCTTCAATGATCTCCAAAAACTTCCTGGATTGCCTGTGCACTGCTGTATTGCCCTCCAAGCAGATGTCAGGATAATTGAAATCTCCCATGAGAACCAGGACTGGTGATCTGGAAACTTCTGCTAGTTATCCATAAAATGCCTCATCCACCTCCTCCTTCTGGTCTGGCGGTCTATAGCAGACACCCACCATGACATCCCCCTTGTTGCATTCCCCTCTAAACTTAACCCACAGACTCATCTGGCTCGTTTCCAGTTTCATAGTGGAGCTCTGAGCAGTCATAGAGCTCTTTTACATATAGTGCTGCTACTCCACCTCTTCCTCCCTGCCTGTCCTGCCTGAACAATTTATACTCATCCATGGCAGCGCTCCAGTTATGCAAGCTATCCCACCATGTCTCTGTTATTCCAATTACATCATAGTTCCCTGTCTGTGCCAGTACTACCAATTCTTCCTGCTTGTTTCCCAGGCTCCTAGCATTTGTGTACAGGCATTTAAAATACTGGGCCAAGTGCCCTACTTCCCTCTGTCCATTATCTCCCGTTGCATGTTCCTCCCTGCATTTTTTCCCAGTGTCCTCCTTCCCCACTTGCCTCAGGTATTAGGGGTTCATTAGGACACAAGACAATGATTTGATTCCCCTGCCCCCCAGTTCTGATTACTCCCTCTATTTTCCCTGCCATTACGGTCCCCACACCCCCCAAGTTCCATCCCTACCCCCAGCTCTCCATCATTGTGACTCACCTGTGGGCTTTGATCGCCTTCCTCCTTGAAATCTAGTTTAAAGCCCTCCTCACTAGGTTAGCCAGTCAACATCAGAATATACTTTCCCCCTTCCTCAACATGTGGAGTTCATCTCTGCCAAGCCATCCTTCTTCCCGGAACAGTACTCTGTGGTCAAGGAAGCCAAAGCCCTCCTGATGACACCATCTTTACAGCCAGGCATTTACCTCCGGAATGCATCTGTCTCTGCTCAGGCACCTACCCTTGAGTGGAAGGATTGAGGAGAACACCATCTGTGCACCAAACTCCTTCACCTACACTCACAGAGCCCTGTAGACATCTTTGATCTACCGAGGATCACCTCTCGCAGTATCATTGGTTCCCACATGGATGAGTAGCATGGAGTAGTAGTCAGAGGGGCAGATGATTCTCGACAATATTTCAATAATGTCTCAGATATGGAACGCTGGCAGGCAGCATACCTCCCAAGAGGCCTTGTCAGGGTGACAGATGGGTGCTTCCATCCCCCTCAGAAGCGAGTCCCCAACCACAACAACCCTATGTTTCTTCCTGGGTGTGGTGGATATGATCCTCCCAGCTTCAAGGATGCTGGGCTTCTCCTCTTCCACCTCATCCCTTGTCTCTAGAGCCGCATAACTGTTCACCACCACAACAGAAGGGGCAATGGGAGCAGGGATGGAGCACTGTTGGCTGCCAGAAGTAACCAGCTGCCAGTATCCTCCCTGTGCCAGAGCCATCTCCCGCTGCACTTGGATAGATTCCTCAGCCTTCGATGTCTCCTCATGGATGCTATCAAGGAATTTCTCCAGGGCATGGATACTCCTGAGCCTAGACACCTCCTCCTGTAACTCTCCCACCTGCCTCCTGAGAGGTTCCACCAAAAGACACCAGTCACACTGAATGATCTCCCCAGCCTGATTGCCTGTGAGTGGGAAATGCAGTCCACACTCCCTGCAAGTCCACACCAGGATCTGGGTAGAAATATCCATGATCAGAACGTCTGTCTGGCTACAGGCACAGGAGGAGGTGACAGAAGGGGTGTTGGCACAAGTAGTGTGGCTTGTCTTCACCATATCAGCCTCACCAACTCCTCCCCAAACTCTCTCTCAAACTTCCCTGTTTGCAGACCCCTGGTCACTCAGCCACTGGCTTTTAAGGGTTTCTCTGCCTAGGTCAGCCCTTGCCCTTTGTTAAGCACACAAGGGAAGGGCAACCACAAGGCTGATTGAGGCTGATCAAAGGTGAGCAAGGAAGACTGGTACAAACAGCCCCCAGACACACAAGCAATCACAATCCCAAGTCACACAGTAACTGACAATGGAAATCACCTGTAGGAAAGACACAAACACACAGTTAGCAATTCCCTCACCCCAAAGTTTGCTCTCTCCCATGCTGCTTCAGCAAGGGGATCACCTCCACCTCCTTCTCAGGGCTTCACCTACTCCTTCCCCCTCAACTCCCCTGTTTGCAGTCACCACTGGTAGATGAGCAGGTGAATGAGTCTTTGATGGAGTAGCTGGTTTTATCAGGTCCTGTAATAGTGTCTTTTGCGCAGAAATGTGGGCAAAGTTGGCAGCATGATTTGTTGCAGGGATATGTGCCTGCTTTAATGGCTCTGTTGTTAGGTCTACAGATGCTGCTAAGTATGTGTTTAAAGTTGGGGGGAATGTCTGCAAGCAAGGAGAGGTCTGTCTCCCAAGGCTTGACAGAGTGAGGGATCATCTTGTAGAATAGGCAGTAGATCCTTGATGGTGTATTGTAGAGGTCTGACCTGGGGGTTGTAGGCAATGACTAGTGGCATTCTGTTGTTTTCTTTCTTGGGCTTCTCCCACTTCAGGATACCCACCTGGCTCTGTCAATCTGCTTCTTCACTTCTGCAGGTGGGTACCGTAGTATTAAGAATGTTTGATAGAGATCCTGAAGGTGTCTGTCCCTGTCTGAGGGATTGGGGCAAATGTTGCTATATCTTAGGGTTTGGCTACAGACAATGGATCGTATGGTGTGTTTTGGATGACAGCTCAAGAGATGTAGGTAACTATATGGATCATGCCATCATGTGCCACAGGACTCCTTGCAAGTATCTAGTTAAATGAGTCTAGGTTCCAGATTTTTCAAGATTCCATATGTAGCCATTTGTTCCCAGTACTTCTACTGGGAATTGCATGAATCTCCAGGCTTTGTTTAATAAATTAGTACTTGTTTTCACTGTAAAGATATCAAAGTGCTTGGTGTCAGACTCAGCAGTGATGAACCTGCAGCCACAGGCCTTGCAGGAGCTAGGAAACGCCAACCTGCCACCCCACAAGTGCCAATCTGCCACCCAGAAACCTACTAACAGTTGCTAGAGCAGAAGCTGAAACCTGAGAGAGGACTCCAGCCCTGGAACCCAGCTGGCAGGAAGGTGGGGTCCTATTGGTTCACAGCTTTTATATAAACCCAGCACAGAATCAGGAAATTGTCTATGCAACTGGAATGCACCCTACTCTAGACTGTGTGCCTTGGGTTTCCTGGTCCTTTGGCTTGACTTCCTGGTACCCTAACCCAAACTGACTCCACTTATTGATCCACTGTTCTGCTTCCAAGTTGGTCTCCTGCCTCTAATCTCCACTAAACTGACCCTGCCTACATTTCAGTAAACCATTTGATACAGTTCCACACAGGGAATTAGTTAAGCTAGAAACAATGGGAATTAATTAGAAAAACTGAAGAGTGGATAAGGTACTTGTTAACAGGGACACTATAGGGGGTCATAATGAAAGGTGAATTGTCAGGTTCAAAGGGGGGTTACTAGTGGAGTTCCTCAGGGATCAGCCTTAGGACCAATCTTATCTAAACCTTTTTATTACTGATCTTGGCACAAAAAAATGGGAATATGCTAATAAATGTTAGTGGATGACACTAAGTTGAGAGGTGTTACCAGTACAGAGAAGGATTAGGATAACAAAGGAAGATTTGGATGACCTTGAAAACTGAAATAAGAGAAACTGGATGAAATTTAATGATGGAAATTGAAAGATCATGCATTTATGGGCTAACAACAAGAATTTTTGCTATAAGCTGGGGACGCATCAGCAGGAAGAGGCAGAAGAGGAAAAGGTCCTGGGCATATTGGCTGATTACAGAATGAGCCACCAATGTGATGTGGCTGTGAAAAATGCTAATATAATCCTAAGGTGCATCACGTAGGAGGGTTATTTACCTACTAATGTCCTTCTTTGAGATGGGCTGCTCACATACATTCTGAGTCAGGTGAGTATGTGCTGCGGTGCACGGTCACCTGTGCACTGTCTGCCCTAGTTTGTCCCCGTAGGGTCAGTCGCCAATGCTCCCTTGCTGCTGCACCCTTGGCTGCAGTACATAGGTCATGCTGACCCTGCCTCTCCTTCAGTCCCTTCTTTCTGTTAACTCCAAAAAGGAGGGATGGAGGGAGGGTATGGCATGTATGAGAGCAGCCCATCTCAAAGAAGGACATTTATGGGTAAGTAGCTCTCCATTCTTCTCTGAGCACTGCTCACAGCCATTCTTACTCAGGTGACCTCATTCAGGATGGTGGTTGGAGTTGAGGCTTCCCCACCTGTAGTATCGCTCTGCAAAGACCAAATTGGCTCTCACTTACTGCACAATGGAGTAATGAGAGGCAAAAGTATGTACTGAAGACCCAGGTAGCTGCCCTACAAATCTCTCTGATGGGCATCTGCACTCAGAAGGCTGTTGATGACACTTGCACCCTGGTCAAATGCACTTTGACTTTCCCTAGAAGGTAAATCTTTGCCCTGAGGTAGCGGTCCTTCACGCAACTCATTATCCATGATGAAATGTGCTGTGATGTCACCACCTGACCGCTCATGCGGTCGGCGATTGTGAGAAAGAGTTGGGTTGATTTGCAGAAGGTTCTGGTCTGCTTGATGTATATGGTAAGCAATGTTTTAATGTCAAGGGCGTGCTACCTTCTCTGGTTCTTGGTCAGATGTGACCCTGGGAAAAACATTGGAAAGAAAATTTCCTGATTTATATGGAAGGATGAGACCACCTTAGGTAGGAAGGACAGGTGTGGGCAGAGCTGAACTTTGTCCTTGTGGAACACCGTATAGGGTAGTTCCAAGGATAGAGCTTTAGCTCTAACACCCTCCTTTCTGAAGTAATGACCACCAGGAATGCTACCTTCCATGACAGGACTAGGAGGGAGCACGAGTCAAACAGCTTGAAGGGTGGGTTAGTGAGCCCTTTCAAGGACTAAGTTCAAGTCCCACTGTGCGACTGGGTCTTGAACCCATGGAAAGAGTCTCTCCACCCTCTTGAGGAATCTGGATGTCATGGGGCCCAAGAAAGGAGTGACTCCCTGGAAGGAGGTGTGGAAGAACAAAATTGCCACCAGGTGCACTTTGAGATAGGTTACTGCTAGGCCTCACCCACTCAAAAACAGGAGGTAATCGAATATGACTTGGATGAGAGTGGACACTGGAGTGACCCCTCTGGCTGCCACCCACACAGAGAAACACTTCTGCTTAGTTTGTAGGTTGATCATGCAGCAGGTTTCCTGTTCAGTATTAGCACCTGCTGTACTTCCTTGGAGCAGGCCCTTTTGGCTGGGCTCAGCCATGTAACTTCCAAGCCATCCGGTGAAGGGAGCTCAGGTCCAGGTGCCAAAGGCCAGGAGCATTGCTGCATAGGAAAAAGATTTGGGGCCCCGGCCCCAACTCAACCACATCCGCAGCCTCACTCAGCTTCCAACCCCCTCCCCCCCCCCCAGTTTCATAGAATCATAGACTCATAAGGCTGGAAGGGACCTCCTCCACTTTGCCAGGCTTCAGGACTCCACTCGCCCAGCTTTTGCAGAAGCTCAAGGCTGCCCCCTCCCAGCTTCTCCACCAGATGAAAGCAAGGCAGAGAGGGTTGCCATATGCCACGCAAAGCCCATGCCAGGCTCCTGATTCCAGCGAACCCCCATCACCTACTAGATTGGGCATCTGGCACCCCTCATTAACATGCCCGAGGAAAGGATGCCACAGCAATCCCCAAGCACTCCTGTCCCCATTTCATTTCCAAGTTACTTAGAGACACAGCAGAGACCCTGTGATATGCTGTACCCCAAACATCTTCCTCTTATACCCCCTGACAAATCCAAGTCATCCCTACTTTCTACATACATTCCTGCTGGTGTGGACCACCTCATCAGCCCCCATGGATACTCTAGAAACATCCCACCATAACAGAGGCCATTTGAATCAGGTCTAGCCTCCAACCCCAGTGCCCCCCCCCAGCTACTTTTACTTCCCTCTCACCCTAGATGAAATTCCTCACTCCTAATTCCCACAGTCCCCCACTCCTCATTTACTCCCTCCCCCATTGATCCCTATGTATGACAGAGGGAGGCATATATTTAAGTCCTACAGGTACCCCAACCCCAAGTTTCCTCTCACAGCTCTATTTTCTAATAACCAACATTTCCCTCCCATCAGGTTCCTCTGTGAATGCCCTCTCCCCATCTTCCCTCAGAAATCCCATATTAAAACCTTCCATTCCTCCCCCATTTGCCTTTTAACTGGCTCCCTTACTTCAGCTACCCCATCCTCTCGGAAGGCCATCCCTACATCACTGTCCCCCATCTGTCCATTCTTCCCCCAAAATATCCCCATTCCTTGGTAAGCCCAACATTTCCATATTTGGAACAGTGACCCAGGGTTGCCAACCTTGCATTTTAGTTTCTACTGATATGAAGAGATGAAAAGTTGATTTTTTTTAAACTGACATGGTAAACTTTTTACTGATATCACTAAAAACAATATAAATAATACAATAACATCATTATATCTTAATGTCACTCTTTGGGACATACAGTGGGGAGAGATGGGGAAGACTGGGGAGTTGTAGGAACCCCATCTCAAGGACTCCTGGTACAGTGACACTTTGGCTGCACCCCAGGGAGCACAGAGGGACATGATGAACATTGCTTGTGCTAGTGTTTCCTGTTCAGACACTGCTCCTTCCTGAAAATGGTAAAAGCCTCCATCTCATCCGCCATGGACATTCAGACAAGTTAGGCAGGAAAGGGTTAAAGTTTATTCAGTACACAGACTTGTAGATAGCAATGACTTGCAAGGTAACATTTAACACTACCTTTTTCGCAAGCCATGTTTTAAGTGGAAAAAAAAACAAAAAACCAAGGACTCCTGTGGCACTTAAAGACTAACAGATTTATTTTTCACATGAGCTTTCATGGGAGAAAATCCCAGTTCGTCAGATGCTTGCCCATCCCGGCAGTGGATTTACTACTACCAACACCACCACCAACACCCCTCCTGCAGCTCCCATCCTGTGTGAGCACTTAACTGAACAGAGAGAGCACTGAGTCTCCCTGAGTTTAACAGGGAAACTGCTACAGCTTGGGGGTTGGCCAACTGCTAACAACACTCTTGCTGAAAGCAATCAAGTCCTGGGTTAGGAGATCTGCCTGGACCGGGAGTGTCATGGGCAGGAGCACTGACAAGCTGAGGAGAGTACTGAACCAAGGCTGGCGAGGCCAGGCTGCGGCTATCATGATCACATCCACCCTGTCCCTCTTGCTTTCAGCAATACTCTGTGGATCATGGGTATTGGAGGGAACGAATAAAGGAAGGGTCCCTCCCAACTGATCAGGAGAGTGTCCAATATTGACCTTCTCTCTCTTCCTGAGTGAGCAGTATAGGCCACATTTGCGATCTGCATGGACTGCAAAGAGGTCTATGGAGGTGGGCCCCCGTTTTTGGAAGAGGTGAGCCTTCACCTCTTGGTAAAGTGACCACTTGTGTTAGGAAAGGAGCTGTCTGCTGAGTTTGTTTTCCTGGTTGTTGTTCACCCCTGGTAAGTGAGCCACCACCAGGTGGAAGTCATTCTTTAGGGCTCGCTCTCATAGGCAGATTGCCTCCTCACACAGGGTGGACGACCCTGCTCCTGGCAGTTGAGGTAAAACATTGCTACTGTGCTGTCCATGAGGATCTACAGAGTCTTCCCCTGATTATGTCCAAGAAAACTTTGCAGGCAAGGTGGATCACATTCAGCTCCTTGATGTTTATGTGGAGAGGGGTCTCCTCCCCTGACTACCTCCCCTGCCTGGAAAGACCATTGCTCATGTGACATCCCCACCCCCAAGTCCGAGGCATCCGTGATTAAGGTCACTGATGTGTCTTGCATCTCAAAGAAGACCTCTTTCCCTGCGAAGTCTGGGTCTTCCCAGATTGTGAGGGTTCTTAGGATGTCTTTTGGGATGGTGATCATCCAGTCTAAAAAGTGGCTGCATGGGTGGTATACCCCCGCCAGCCAAGACTGCAATGGATTCATGCGAAGATGCACCATCCTTATCACCTAAGTGGAGGCCACCATGTGGTCCAGTAGTTGGAGCCACCACCTCACTGTTGTAGTGGGGAAGCCATGTACGTCTGAAATGATGATAGATGTTGACTGAAACCTGGAGAGTGGGAGGGATGCCCTGGCCCATCTCAAGTCCAGATGGGCCCCAAAAAACTCTCTCTCTCGGGTGCAGGTCAGTTTTGATCTTTCCAAGTTTAAGAGAATGCCTAACCTGTTATACAGCTTTCAAGTGGAGCGGATGCTGTGGTGGAGCTGAGGCTTGGAACTGCCTCTGATGAACCAGACATCCAGGTAAGCGCAGATTTGAGCCCCCTGTTTTCATACGTGGGCCACCACTGCCATCACACACTTTGTGATGAGCCTTCGGGCTAAGGAGAGCCCAAAGGGTAGGGCTGCAAACTGGAAGTGGTTTTGCCCTATCATGAACCTTAGGAATTTTCTGTGTTTGAGTCTGATGGAGATGTGAAAGTATGTAACTGTAAGGCTGTTGTTGAATAAACCTTACAGCCGAACAAGTCCAGTTTCTTAGCGTCTTTGTTCTTTGGTGTAGACACGTGTTGGCCCTGCCTCTCCCTCTGGTTAACGGCATCTACCACTAGGGACTCCAGCGTAGAGTGGGTGAACAGGAACTTAAGCTTGTTCGCTGGGACATGGTATTTCCTTTCCTTGCCCTTAAAAATCTCTGGGACTAAGGACAGGGTTTGCCAGCAGGCACAGGCAATCTTTAGGAACCCCCCCCTTCTTCTGCATGGGCAGGCCACCCTTGCTGGCGGAGTAATTTCTCCCACATGAAATAGGGAGTTACAGTCCTCCCTGACAACGGTGGGCTACTCACCAGTAACCGTCCTTCTTCAAGATGGGCTGCTCGGATCCATTCAGTAATAGTTTCAATAATAGGTGTCTCCGTGCCAGAGCGCTGGGTTGGTCTGAAAAACTTATCCTAGCCTGTCAGAAGATGGGAGGTGGCCACCGCCCCTCGCACCACCCGTGGCTATATATATATATATATATGGCCGCCTCCCCCTCCCCCCCCCCAGTTCCTTAGAGTCGCCAACTCCAGAAGTGGGGACAGAGGGGAGGGACCTGAATGGATCCGAGCAGCCCATCTCTAAGAAAGATGATTACTGGAGTGTAACCTCCATTCTTCTTCGAGCACTGCTCAGATGCACTCAGTAATAGGTGACTACAAGCCATGCTGATGGATGGCAGGTGGAGTCGGTACTTCCGCCTTCAGCACACCAACAAGCCCTATAAGGTAGAGGCCCCACAGCAAGACGCTCGTCGAAGGAAAGAGGCGAGCGGGCCTTGACGGCCCAGAAGAAGCAAGAGCTGAGGGTCAACCCAGAACCAGGCAAGACTGAACCCACTGAGGCAGAACGCATAAGCGGGTCGGACAAGGTCACCTGAGCTGGAGAGAGAGACGCAACCTAACAAAATGAGTTGTGTGCGTGTTCTGCATAAGGGGAAAAACGTGGAATGTAACCAGCAGACTACAATGTCTGGGCATAGGCCATGTCACGTGGGCTCGAAGGAGAACACTAAAGCTAGCAAATGAGACTAGCCATATGGGTGTATCTCACACAAGAACAAAGAAAGGCAAGAGCACCTGAAGGCTTTGCAGGAGCCACGTAGTCATAGACTGATCTGGCAACTCTGTAGTTCAGCATTAGCTCATTTATGTTAAGTTGATCAGCGTTCACTTACAAGCTTCATGATGGGAAGATCTTTAAAAAAAATCATACCCAAGAATAATTTGTGACTTCCAGAGGGATAGTCATGCTAATTCAGTTCAGCAAAACAAAAAAGGAGTCCTGGGGGGGTCGTGTGGGATGGTTAGGGCTGCAGGGGGGGACTGGAGCCATGGGGAGGGTAGCAGTGGGGGACAATAGTGAGCCCTTTAGGGGGCCCCACAAAGTAGTTTGTGGCAGGGAAACAGCTCCCAGACTGTCAGCCAGCCTGCAAACAGCCAAGGTAAGGGCTCTGAAGGGGGCTGCTGGGGGTTGTGTGGGGCACGGGGAATATGTGTGGCAGAGGTGGGTGGGAGTGAATGTGTAGCAGAGGGTGTGTAGCTGGGGTTGTGGAGTGGCTGTTGGTTGGGGGGGTGTAGCTGGGGGCTGGAGGGATAGTTCTGACCCCTGCAGTGATGGGAGGGTCCATCACAGGCAGAAGAGGGCTGGGGGAGGGGAGGATAGGACCCACTGGGGTGGGTGGGAGCAGCAGTGGGGTGAGGATTTGCCCTGGGTGGCAGGGAGCCACTGTGGAGAAAGGGAGAAGCGGGTGCTGCACCATGCTCCCCTGCCCTACCCTCCCACTCCCCAGGTTCCTCCTGCCCCCTCGCAAAGCCACTCCTGTTCTCCCTTCCCCTCTCCTCTCTTGCCACCCTTGTGCTGCTCCCCACATGGCTGCCCTTGTCCTCTTTTGCCACCCCTGATCAGGCATGGTGCTACCATTTATGGCACCCCCTACTATCAGAGCAGGTGCCGGCGCCCCCCTGCAATGCTTACCAGACTTACCAGGTTGTGCTGGCTCTGCCCCTGCCCTGCTCTGCTCCTCACACTCACTTCCGCCATTGCAAATGACTTCTGACCTCCCCAGTCTTGCCATCCCTGCTCTGCTACCCCTACTACCCCACACAGCAGCATTTCCGAACGACTGTGCCATGGTTCATAAATATTCATGTTATTTTGAGCTAATTTGAATATTCACGAGTTTTTTAATAGTGGTATGCCTTGAAAAATTTGAAGGTGTCAAGGTGTGCCACAGCAGAGAAAAGGTTGGGAACCACTGCTCTAGGGTCTTTATTTAAGACAATGTAATTCAAGCTTGAGGACCTTAATAATAATCATACCTTGCTCTTATATAGCATTTGTCCCCCTTTTACAGCTGGAGAAACCAAGGCACAGACAGGCGACAAGACTTGCCCAAGCTCACCCAGCAGCACCCAGGGCAAGCATGCTCATCCCCTGAGTTCCAGGCCAGCATGCTAGCCACAAGCCCCTGAAAAACCTAGTCCTTAAGCAACTCCCTCACATTTCCCACTGCATCCATAACCGAAGGCTTATATAATGACCCAACTAGTGTCCCTATAACCATCAATCTTAGAAGCCATTATCCATGGGAGGGGTGGGGGGTTTTCTTATCTGCCCATCATTGAACCCTGTAATAGAGGCTTGAAAACATAGCATTACTGGTTATAAAAACAGTGTAAGGGCTATACAGCTTCGTATCTTGGAATAACTTGACAACCACAAGTGCACTTCACATGCAGAGGTTTAATTTTCCTACATGGGTGCGACAACTTTACACACTATCTAGTAAGCTATAAAGCAGTGGTTCCCAACCTTTTTCAGGCTAGAGACCCCTTTTTAACAAAAAAAAATCTTTGTGGCCCCCCTGGCTAATTATGTGATCTGGCCTGTGCCACTCTGGGGGTGCTGCTGGGACAGCCAGTGAGTGGCACCCCTGCCAACACGGCCTGTGCTGCTGGGGAGCTGAGCCAGGGTGGCTATGGCCCCCTGCCCTTGCCCCTCCCAGGGAGCCACCGCAGCCTCATCCTTCTGCTGGGATCCATCCACGAGTGTGGAGAGGCAGCCCTGGCAGGGTGCATTGAGGCTGCAGTTAGATTCCAGCCCTGATAGGGAGAGGCTCTGCAGACCCCCTGCAACATGTCCACGGACCTCTGGGGGTCTCCGGACCCCAGGTTGGGAACCACTGCTATAAAGAAACACATGATGGATTTGCCAACCTTCTATCCTCCAGTCTGGCTTTGCCCCAAAAGGTAAGAGTTCTGGGAAGATTAGTGTGCATGATAAGCCATATGTTCAATATCAGCTTCCCTTCACAATGCCAGGACCTGTCTGCTAGGAATAAAACCAGAACATGCATTAACAAATCATAACTGAAATGGAGCCTGTCTTGGGCTTTTGCCCTAAAAAAACACCACTAGGGGAGCCAGAAGGTGCCCTCTTGCCAGAAAGACTGCATTAAGGCATTCTGTGTTGTGGAATTAATTAACAGAGATAATTGTGAGCTACATAAGGCTCTCAGCCCCTTCCTCATGGAGCCCAACACTAAAATTTTCTTTCTCCAAGCCTCTGCTTTATTTTCCTTAGTCTCTCTGCCTAGCTATAGCTGGGATTTGACTGTCTTTCTTTGTTGGGGGGTGGGGGGAGATCTTGTTTTAGGTTCCCCAGAAGGCTAAGTAAATGCATTTCTGAATGTTGAATGATCAATACCAGGCTTTGCAAGTAGAGATGTTGGACTGATACAGGAAATTTACCCTGGCTGAGGATACAACAGCTCTTCAAATGCTTTGTGACCTTCCCCATCTTTTCTGTTTTAGAAGCAACCAGAAACCAACTAGAGAAGCAGGAGATGTGTAACTAGGCCTTGCACATTTGCACGCTTTTAAAATGTATGGTCATAGGGACACTAGCTGAGTCATTTTATAAACCTGGGCTGCACATGCTAGCCAGGGTCAGATTATCGCAGGGGTTTTGGGGGCTTAAGCCCTGGGCCCCAGCCAAAAAGGGGACCTTGGGCTCCAATGCCTAAACCCCTGAAAATCTGGCACCCAGCCAGCTCAGCACTGGCAGGGCAGGAGCACTAAGAGCGCTCCTTCCCTGCCAGTGCTGGGAGATGGGGATGGGGCCCTAGGGTCAGAGGCCAGGGTCTGAGCTCTGCCCTATCCCCTGAGCTAGCTGGCCTGCCCATGGGGGTGGGGTAGGTCAACCACTGTTCGCTCTGCCCATGGCCTGAGCAGTGGGGGAGGTGGGGGGGGCAGATAAAAGGGGGCCTTATGGTGGGAAGCAGTCCAAGCTGGTTAATCCACCTATGGAGGCCAGTGGGATCCCAACCAGACAACAGCAGTATTTGGTTCCTTCTCTAACCTGGTTGTTCCTTGTGTATATGGCTTGGCATCACTCCCACAGGTCTATCTTCAAACCAGGGGGAAAGGGAACTCCTGAAAATACAGTACATAGGTAAACAGAAATGTTATCAAATACAGCCTTTCACTGCGTCTTATTTTTTTTATAGAAACCCAATCAGCTCAACATTTGTCTATAAAAGAACCTCTCATATCTGAGAACACCATGGTAACATTTTCAAAGGGCTGGGAGTATTAGCAAAGGTGTTGTGTCTGCAGAAGAAACACAAATTTAGTCTTCCACAAAAAAATATTCTAAGTATGAGAAAAATCTTTTACACACAACCATGCCCCTCACATTAGCCTCCTCTAACATGGCAAAAAGAATTTTTACAACCTCATCTGAGGATCGACCGTCAGGAAGAACAGTCCCATCACAAAGACACTGTATAACCCTCAGTATCAGAAGCAAGAAAGCTGAAGAATTGAAGTCTACAATGGTTCACTCAAGGAAGCATCACAGATTTTTGAAGGGGTTCCAAGCAAACTGTCCAGTCAGCCAGGACCAGCTCTACTGTGAGGCAAGAGACAGACCTGGCTTCAGGCAACAGTTCTTAGGGGCGCTTAGCCCCCTGAAGATCAGACTGGCTCCTGCCTCTTCAACTCTTTCCTAGCAGCTCAGGCTCTGTTAGTCAACCTGCAGCTTAAGTCACCTAGGCAGAGTGCACTTTAAATCCCTCTGCAGGCAGATGCTGGAGATGTTTGCACTTTAGAAAACCATTTTCAACCTGTATGAATGAGATGGGGGGGCACCACAATCACTTGAGCCGGCCCTGCAGTCAGCCAGCACACCCACCCACCCAAGAATTAAAAAAAAACAAAAAACTGTAATGGGTCAGACCAATGGTCCATCTAGCCCAGCATCCTGTCTTCCGACAACAGCCAGTACGAGATGTTTCAGAGGAAATGAACAGAAAGCATCGTTTTGAGAGATCCTTCTTGCCATCCAGCATCAGCTTCTGGCAGCTGGAGGTTTAGCTATACCCAGAGCATGGGATTGGCTCTCTGACCATCTTGGCTAATAGCCACTGATGGGCCTATCCTCCTTGAACTTATTTAATTATTTTCTGAATCCAAGTTTACTTTTAGCCCTCACAACATCCCTGGCAATGAGTTCCACAGGTTGCTTGATTGTTGTGTGAAGAAGTACTTTCTTACGTTTGTTTTAAATCTTCTGCATATTAATTTCATCAGGCGACACCCCCCAGTTCATGCATTATATGAAATGGTAAATAACAACACTTCTCTATGTGCTTTCTCCATACCTATTATAATTCTACAGACCTCTATTATTATCTTCCCTCCTCACTCCAAAAACAGAAATAATCTCTTTTCCAAACTAACCAGTCTCAGTCTTTTCAATCTCCTCTTGTATGGAAGCTGTCCCATACCTCTATATGCTGTCTTGCCTTTCTCTGCAACTTTTCCAATTCTAAAACATCTTCATTGAGATGCAGTGATCAATCAGAACTGCACACAGTATTCCAAGGCATGGATACACCCTGGCTTCATAGACTAGCATTATATTTTCTGTCTATTATCTGTCCCTTTCTTAGTGGTTCCTAACCCCGTAAACTTTTTGACTGCTGCTGTATAGTGACCGGATACTTTCAGACAACTAGCAACACTGACCCTAAGGTCTCTTCCTTGAAAAATGGTAGCAGCTAATTTAGACCCCACCATTTTGTATGTCTAGTTGGGATTATTTTTTCCAAAGTGACCACACATACACACTCAGACCTGTTTTTAAATGTTTACTGCACACTCTCGCTTCCAAATAGATTCTTACAAGGATTATCCACCAAAAGGAAAAGGCTCTGAAGTAATTTTAGACAAGGGTTTCCTCTTCCCAGCGTTTTGCAGAGCTCACCTCCAATATATGACTCTTCCTAGAGCACATTACTACCCTGTTCCACTCTGGTAGAGGGAGCAGAGAGCTCGCAAGCAGAATCACTGCTGAAAGGAGGCAGGTAGGGAAGTTTACCCCAATACTGCCTTTTGTCAGCATACCTAAGAAAGTAGCAAATGCTTTTGAAGGCCTTCCCTGGGCTCTTCTATTCAGCCCATTTCACTTTTTTGTTCAGACTCCTCTGCCCAACAGCCTCAAGATGTCAAACAGCAAAGAAGAGGTAGGTAGTTTTGACACCTGGCAGAGGCAGATCAAGGACCACAAGGCCCCCGGGCCTCCCACATCAGTGCCACCACTATCTGGGGCCCAAGCCTAGGGCCCTGAGGCACACAAGCCAGACCCCCGAGGGTGGTGGGGCCAACTGGTGCACACAGTGCGGCTTCGGGCTGCACTGGAAGTCGTACTGCATACTCTAGTAAGCCCTGCCACTCCCGGGGGTCGACCAGCCATGCTGCAGCCTGCCTGCTTCATCCCACACCTGGGGGCAGAGCAGGAGCACAGAGCCTGGCCTCTGGATCAGCCTGCCCTGCTCCCCTTCCCAGTGCTGGCAGGGCGGTGAGCCCCCCACATTGTGGTAGGTCCTTGGGCACAGGCCCCATTGGCCCGTGTGGTAATCCAGACCGGACACCTAGCAGCAAGATGCCTGGGGCCACAGCCCCCTCTCCTGCTGTGACGCTGATGGCAAGCCAGGGAACACATCTTGGCATTTTCTTTGAAGGATCCGCTGAGGCAACAGGTGCTTTCTGTGCTGCAAAGCAGACAAGGTGCACAGCTTCCAAATCCTGGAAGTCATCAGGGATAAGAAATGGTAGCCGTGTCTCCATCCTCTCCTTCACAACACCCAGGCTCCCTCCTGGGCCTGTCTCTCCAATACCTACACCAACTGTCCCTCCCCTGAGCAGTTGTGCACACAGAAAAGTCCAGCACCCAGCACTCCCTTGTTTTCCTCAGTTTCCCTACATACAACACAAAAGAGGCCTCAGGATTTAAAGCATCCAGTCAGCCCTGAATGCAGACTCGGGTTGTGCCCCTTTAGATAATTAGTGAGCCCTCAAGTGGTGCTCACTGTGTTGTGGTTTTGAAGCCAGCCAGAGCAGTGGGATGTGGATGTACCATAGTCTTGCACACTGGTTAAATTTACCAGCGCTGTTATTTTGACCCCACCCCGGCCCCAACAATTTTTTCATACAATTGTTGTTGAAAGGGTCAAAGAAACAATGCTCATGGTGCTGAAAACTACCAGCAGAGGGCACCATGCAGATACCCACCACTGGACTATACTCCTCCTCACAAAAGGGATCACATCCTACAGGGAAATAACCCTGTAATGCATCTCTCTGGCCTGATTTTGATGAGCACAGCTCCCCTGCTCCCACTGGGGAGGGGAGACACAGGCCTGCATCTCAAACCCAGAGACCTTTTGACAGAGCCGTAACTACAGCGGGGCCAACGGGACAAAGCCCCGGGTGGCCCGAAGCAGCTCAATAGAGCCACACTATTAAAGGGGCAGCTTTGCAGTGCCAGCTCTAAGCGCCGCTAATGGGAAGAGGTGCTTTCCAATGGGAACGTGCCCCGGGTGGCAAAATGCCGCGTTATGGCTCCGTCTTTCGGACATGCTAAAGCCCACCAAAACCAAGATCACAACTGTAGGGGATGAGTTGTTGTTTCCACTTCCCAAGACGTGAGAGTCAGGCCTATTTGAATGGCCTCTGCGCAGATCCCTGAGCACTCCATGTCCACACCCACCAACACAGCAGGACCCACAGATATTTTGGGATGCTAAATAAAATCAGATACAGTACAATAGCAAAATACCAGTTCAGGCTGGCCTAGAGTGCCAGAGGATGATATCCTTCTGTGTCAGCCAGATGCAGCGGCTGGTTGGCCCCAGGCTGGGCCCAAGGACTCTTTGAAAACCATCACCCAATCCCTGAGCTGGCAGCCAGTTACACAGTGGAAATGCCTCCCATCTGCTCCTATTCACCAACAGCTTTGTTAACCCTCACAGTGCTGAAGAGCTAACCTGCCATCCCTGCACTGTGCTGACTGAAGCATGTTTTGTTCTTTACCACTCCCTTATCCCCACACCTCCTAGCCTCTCAACAGAGCAAGGCCTCAGCCCTCACTTCGTCACCCCGGCAACCACTAGCAGAGTGTCCCCTGAAACAGATGCCTTTCATTCTCCATAGCTCTACCCTTCTGCCAGTAGCTCCCTGCTCAGCTCCACTCTCCCCCACATCGGGACAGGCACCCTTACCCATTTTCTTCCCTTTACCAGGTCCTGACATGAGGGCCAGCTGAAGGACTAGTAACAGGAAGATACTTGGCCTGGAGCAAGGGGAAAGGTGCAGACTGGAGACCAATTACATGTCCTGACAGCAAGGAGGTGGAGCTGACTCCACAGCCCTGCCTCATGCTCAGTTCACCCTACCTGTCTCCTAGGACATCTCCAATCCTGGGAACAAACCAGTTTTTTAGGAGTCTCTATTAAAACACATGTCACCCAGAGCAAAAACACAAAGGCAAACTGGACAAATAGAACACTGCACAGGGCCTGGGAAACCAGGGGAAATTCAGCAGTATAGGTAACGAGGGAGGATTTAATCATGGGGGAGATCCACCACAGCTAAGACAAATAGGCTGCTATGCTGCCCCACCAGCATGCCATACAGCCCAGCAAGGATCTACAGATCTCCATACGCAGACAGGCAGTGAGACGCCGATTCCTGG
Organism: Podocnemis expansa; assembly: GCA_007922195.1. Taxonomy (NCBI): domain Eukaryota; kingdom Metazoa; phylum Chordata; order Testudines; family Podocnemididae; genus Podocnemis; species Podocnemis expansa. The sequence continues at coordinate 2,693,317 of ML681971.1, read as the reverse complement.
CGGCCAAACAACAATCCTTTATTCTCCCTGGCCCAGCACAGCCAAGTTTTTAGTACACACACAACCCCAAAAATGTGCCTGGCCATTCACTGGAGCAACGCCCATCCCGCTGCCAAAGGACAAAGTCGTTCTCGTGTGGTTGGTTCTGTGAAGGGGTTTCCATGAGAAGAAAGTGTTTGCTAGTGGTTGGAACAGGGGAGTAGGGCCCCTGGCTTCCATCTCTGCTTTTACTGCTGACTGCAGTCTGCAGCTGAGCAAGAAATTAAAGATCAGCTTGCAGAGCCCTTGCTCACACTGGGCACTTGTACCGACAGGACTCACTAGCCCTCTGTCCCTCTAAAATGGGACTGATATAAAATATACATAGTACTTTGGAATAAGTATATATGCAGGGCCGACTCAAGGGTTTTTGGCACCCTAGGCAAACTATGACTTTATCACACACACCCCACATTCAATATATAGAAAAATGATACCATATTAACATATTTTTAAATAGAGAAAAAAATCACTTCCATCTAATGTGGCAACCCCTCAAAGCCTGGCACCCTACATGACTGGCTACTTTGCGTATATGGTCAGACTAGCCTTGAGCATATGGCCCAGCCCACCTGCCCCCGTCCTTCCCCAGGAGCTAAGAGCCTGCTAACAGTTTAGTCTCTCAAGGGGATTGTGATACCATTTGAGTAACACTCAGAGAAAAGGGGCTCTAGAAAGCATTCTGGGTCATGTATGTATGAGGGTAAGCAAAACAAAAGCCCTATCACTCCATCCACCAGGCCATCTCAGCACTGACTCCCGTGACTATCACAGATCATTGCTGGCAGAAGCAACATGGCAATACAGCTTAGGACTCTCAGACATGGGCCAGGATCGCAGTTTGCTTAGCACTGTACACACAAAGCAGAAAGACAGACCCTGCCCCAATCTAACAAGCTACAATCTAAAGTATCAGACGAGAGACAACAGATGGCTACAGATACACACCAACGGGGGAGTAAAAGAAAACATGGGACACTCCGTTGAGATTACGTACATGAAAAAGTTCTTTGTGTTGGTACATAGTTGTGGGATCAGAGGCACAGAGAGGTTGTCTAGCCTGCGAAAATGCACCACATTTTAACAGGCACCTTTAATAACATGCCCGATGGTCAGGGTCAACAGTAAGCTACATCCTTAATTTTTCCAAATGAAGGCTGGTGTTAACACAGTCAGAACCTGCAACTGATAGGGCTCAGATTTTCTAACATCCAGGCCTGCTTCTGTTTCTAACCTCCCATTAGAAACAAGCAGCCCTGTGGTACTTAAAGACTAACACATTTATTGGTAGTCTCTAAGTGCCACAGGACTCCTTGTTTGTTACACTGAACTAGACTAACATGGCTGCCCCTTTGGAACTAACCCCCCATTGTGTTATTTGTTTCTAACCTACCTTTGCATTATTTCCATCTTCACCTCCTAATTTACCATCATCTGCAACTGCTATTAATATGCTGTTTTCTCTCTCTCTCCCCATCTCATTACTGAAGATGTTAGATAGGATCACAACCAACACCAGTGCCTGTGGCATGCTGTTATATAAATACCTCCTTTAGAAGTTCCAAACAACCTCTTATGCATGAAGGACTATTATCCTGAGGTGTGCATAGCCATTAGAGCTAATGACTTCACCTGTCACCATTTATTTGTGGTGAGCCCCCTGGGGAAAACCCACCAACTGTACTGATAGTTTATAAAAAATGAGAGTGAATGTCACATTGTCACAGAGGATGTATGTATTTGCACTTAGCAGGGATACATGTTCATTCTGTCTGCTGAAAATAGTCTTGTGGTTACAATTTGATACAGATTTCTTGCTCTCTTCCTGTCCTAAATTGTCCAGTAGCTGTGTCATATTAAAAATATGTCCTACCTTAGAGGTAGCTGTACTTCAGTGGTAGGTAAGGTGTAATGGGAAAAAAAAAAACAACCAAGGAGTTGTGTGGCACTTTAAGACTAACGGATTTATTTTTCGCATGAGCTTTTGTGGGAGAAAATCCCACTTGACGAAGTGGGATTTTCTCCCACAAAAGCTCATGCGAAAAATAAATCTGTTAGTCTTAAAGTGCCACACGATTCCTTGTTTGTTTGGTTTTTGGGTTTTTTTGCTGGACTAGACTAACACGGCTATCCCTTTGGAAATTGACACAGTGTAATGGGCTAGCTGTTTGCTATCCACTATGACATTGCAGTAGGTTGTAAGCTACTGCCCTCGAGAAGACAGAATCAGAAGTGATCAAATGTGTGTTACGTAGGCCATATACTGCAAATTGATTCTCTTTTTGGCTCAAGTGCCAGAGCCAGCGTATGATATACAGGCCTCTACCCTGGCAGATTGTAGGCAGCAGTGTAGCAAAGTATCAGAGCCATATTAAAGGAGGAACTTAGTGGCCCTTGGAGCATAAAGGATGGCTTCCACCTGCCATTGACATCAGATACTGAACACGACCTATTTTTGTGACTAGCTGAGTTACTAGAGGGGCATCTAATGCATGCACGTGTTACCTCTGGTGAATTGGATTTGAAAACAGCATCAGTCCAGACTGAAGTGAGTTGGGTAAATCTCACCAACCTTCCCTAAGTCAACACTCTTTGAGCAGAAGAAGCTCTAAGACTGCAATAGCAAGAGGTGCATTGGAAGTGCGATGCAGGGGTTGCAAAGAATGGGGCAACATGGCATGTCTTAGGGTACATAGAGTAGCATGTGACAAACACACCCACCCTTCCTTCCAATACTGGTGCACTACTTCAAAAGCACCAATTTCACCTAAACATTCAACACTGTACATTGATTTCTCTGGGGCTTCTTGAATATTAAAAAGCTAGCAACTTGACTCCAGGCTCTTCCTTGTACATAGAGCAGAAGGTTTTGTTTCCTTCCAAACCAAAATGTGTGGAAAAATTGCCATTTTAACAGATCAATCCAGCTGGCCAATGGGGGAAAGCACAAACCATTTATTATTGAAAATGGATCATGCCATCACAACAGATACCTAAAAAAATTATTTCAATTGAATATTGTATCATTAGCTGTAAAGTATATAATTAATAAACTGTCCCCCTACCTTTTTTATTAAGTCTTGCTGCAAAGAACTTATTACAGAAATAAATCTCTCCAGTGGCAAATGTCAACAAAGGGAGGTAGGGGTGTGGGGGGGGAGGGTTGTGCATGTGTGTGTTGGTTCCCTTATAGAAAACTGAATTATTATGGAGGAACAATAGTTTCTCTGTAATAAAGGTTGCTTCCAGGTTCAATTATAAGTCCAGTATTTAGCACCCCCTAGCCGGCAAATTTTGATTAGCAAACTTGATTTGGTCTGAATATATCCAGGCTACTTCTAAAGGCAAAGCTTTTTTTAATTATTATTAATTATTATTTATTTTATTTATTTTTGAGAATTGGGAGAAAATTACTGAAGAGTTGAGTTATAGCCCATTTAGAAAACCCCCAGTGACTATGAACCTGCTCAGCATCAGCTCCTCTGTTAGGATGTAATCCTGGCTCTATTATGGCCCCTATATTCATTCCCACTTATGATGCTGCACAGGGAAAGCACAGCTGCAATTTACTTTCAGTGCACATTAGAAGTGAAGTGTTTGTATTTTGGAAGGCTAATGGCAACTGCCCATTTCAATTTTGGAGGCTTAAAATTGATAATTCTCGCAACTCTTATCCCAAATTTAAAATTTTCCTCATGCTAATGAAGGTTTTTGTCTACACCAGGGATTCTTGAGTTAACTGATTGCAAGTTAACTCCAGTTAGTGAACACTCTGGTGCAGGCTCCTCTGTACATGCCACGCTGCTTTTGTTCCAGGCTACAAATGTTTGTAATTTACCCAAGGCTAGCTTCTATGGTGTCTCTTGGATCCTGACTGACAATAGGCAGCACTGCATGCAGGTGGAGGAAGAAACCCAGGCCCAACACTACTTCGAGGAACGAGAGAAGACAGAGGGACACAATGCACACAAACATGAACCTACACATACTGATTCAGCTCAGCCAACAGGTAATCCAGGACCTAGGGCAAAACATTCCTGCCCTGCCTCTTCTGTCCATGGCCCCTCCCACAATTTGCTTTATGCTCCACCCCCTCCTCCGCTTACCAGGAGGTTGTCCCCTCCCCTCCACCTGTTCTCCAAACAGCTCACCTCCCCTGCCCCAATCATCCTTAATTCTGGCATTTTGTGAGTTTAGAGAGCTCAGCTTTGTGATCTGAGTGTTCATTTAACATGGGGGGGGTGAATGCACACGTGTGGATAGGTGTGTGACTGCACCTAATTTTGTAGTTTTAAAAAAAAACCAAAACAAAACAAACTCCCTCCCAGAAATTCTATCACGTGGCATTACACTGATATCCACATCAGCAGGGCTGGACGCGTTAGATCTACCACACATACCTCTGCCCTGGTGGTGATAGAACTAGTAGGCTGTCATCCTTTAGGTGGACCAGCACTAGAGAGGGAATGAGACATAAACGGCAATTTGGTCCTGGCAGAGGAAAGGTGAGACTATGGATTCTGGAGTTCTACTCCACACTCTGGACTGATATGCATGCTAGTGGGTATAGTCAAGATCCTTCTTCCTCTGCCCCACAAACAGGACACCTTCTTCCCCATCCCTGCCACCTGGTCCTGTCCTAGGCTTGTCTCTTCCTATTTTTGCCTCCTTGTCACAGTCACGTTCTTGCCAATGCAGTGCTGGTTTCCACTCCTGAGACATCTCACACCCCTTCTCAGTTTCTTCCATGCCAGCTCTTCCTCTAATCAGTCTCTCCCATTGCCGGGTCTCCAGCTGTCCCCACTCTAGCCCACATTTCCCTTCACTACTTCCTCTGCCCCCAATAGGCTCCCAAATCCCAGTCTCCCTCTTCAGGATCCTCATCTAATCTTATTCTTACTACCCACTCCACTTCCTTATCCCAGTCCCAATCTTCCCCACACACCCCAGCTCCTTGGCAGATTTGTCACTTCTATCCCATTTTCCCCTTCTGCTGCTTCCCAGTCATGGTCTACTCACTCCAGTGCTTCCAGTTTTCCTCTGGCTCCCCATCTCCTTGCCCACCGAATACTTGTATTTCACCCCAACTTCTTAGGCCCTAATTCAATTTTCTCTTCTCTCCTTGTCACTGTCCCACCAGGCTCCTTGACAATCTATTCCTTCCCCTTCTCCAGTCCGGTCTTGTCCCCTCTGCATTGGAGTTGGATGCAGTCTTCCTCCAAACCACCTGTAGGTGAAGCAGGATGAGTGTCTCAGGAGAGAGATGCCTGGCTGCCCCCCAGCTCAGCCTAGAGCAGCAGCAACGTGGTGACGGAGCATGCTCCTTTGTCGTCTGATCATATAAGAGGCACTATGAAGAAATGGCACATGCTCAGCAAGGATGGAATCTTTGCTGATTTAACCTATTCAATTCTCAGCATCTCCCCGAGCACATAGCAACTGAAAATTTTCAAAGACTTATAACAGCCAAGTTCCCCACTCCAAAGCCTGGGAATGTAAACACTTTTCAAAGCAGTTGCCAATAAATTTTCAATGGCAAAATAAACTGCATTTTCCCCCTGACTTTATCCTGAGAAACAGCTGAGCTGTTTCCACAGAATCTTTCCAGAAAATTTCAGCCCAAAGCAGTTACCTAGCATGGCAAAATTCAACCCCCACACAGTTACAATTTGGCAAAGTCATAAGGAACAGAACACCGGGCCTTATAATGGAAATTGTTGGACATCCTTAATAAAGGCAGGGCTTTCAACTGTGTCTATGAAGTGCAGACACATAAAAACATCACCTACACATTTACACTCACCTGTATATCTATTGATTTTATAGATAGTAATTCCACAAAGAAAGCAAATCTATTATGATCAGAAAACAAAGAGTGGGGCATACAGCCTATCTCTAAGGCTTAGACCAACTGGTTACTGAAGGACACATTTTTTCCCTTAACAAGCCCCTGGATAGATCATTGTGGCTGTTAAGAAATGCAGCCTTACCCTGTCAGTAGTAATCTGTCACTTCATGTATCTTATCCACCCTCTTACAGCACAAAAGCATTGGAGTTGTTAAGAAAGGTCATTTTGCAGATACTCTGTGGTATTCTCTTTGTTTGTGGAGATACGTGGCCAGCTTGGGGAGTTGTTTGGATCCTGCAGGACGTATTTCATGTTTACATGTGCATCATGGTAACTTTAGAGGTGGGAGGATTTCCAGTACAAACTGTTTTCTCCTGAGATTTATATTGCAGATATTTGAATTCACTTTGGGGCTGAACCTCACTGTGTAAACTCTCTGCCAGGGAGCAGCTATTTTTCTTGCTAAATGTACAAACCAGCTCAGCTTCTTTTTGTTACAAGATGATGAAGAAAATTTCCTTTACACATGTGCCTGCAGAGCATGCCTAATAGATTCACTGGAAACAAGCTACATTTTAGCTATGAATTATTTGACTTAATATATTATCATTAATTAACTATGTTCTAGTAAACCTACAACACAGCAATTGTATGCTAGCTTGCCCCTCTGTGACCTGCAGGTAGGTTTTGGAAACCTTTTAGGCATCAAGGCAGAGAGCAAAACAGGAAGCACTATGACACCAGATCCTTTCATGGCTATGCAATGACGGCTTCTTTATGAACCCCATCACTTCCACCCACTCGATGGAAGGGAATTACCCTGTGCATGCTGGAGCCGTCCCTTCACAGCTCTAATCCCTTTAGGACAACCTAGTCTAGCAGATCAGTTGGTTTCTTTTTGTTAACTCTTTATTGATTTTACTTCGCTATAGTCCAATGAAACACTGACAAAAGCAATTTATTCTGGCTAGTGGCTCTACTTATATCAAACCTCCATGGTATAACTAAAGAAGGGTTAAGTATTCTCTTGCTAACATACAGATTAACTTTTTAACTAAGCATACTGGCTTAATTCACTCAATCTCCACAACTGGAATTGAAAGCTATTTCCTGTCTCTGCTTGTGGGTGTACAAAAACAGCTAGGATTCCACTCACAGATCATTTTCTAATGCTACAAGAGAAGGACTGGCAACTGGCGTGGGAGCCTTTCATTGCTCAGTCTCTGTTTCAGATCTTGCCTGTGTTCATAGAGAGGCAAAAGCAGCTCCTGTCAGCTATTTGGTGGCCAATGTGAAATGAGCTGTGTACATTAATCTAGTTTCTAGTGCACAGGAGACCTACCATCATAGGAACCTCCATCATGACAGGCATCATTCCTCATTACAATCTCATTAGAAAGGCCAACGAATGAATGGGCCAGGCAGAAGGAGCTCTTCTCTCAGAATGGGATGAAGGAAGGTATCCTCCTGACTCTTCCATGCCAGGAGTAAGATAAATTGATAGAGGCCAGTGGGCAGCGTACATATCCATGGTCTCTGTTGTTTCTGTGGGCTTGCCTATCCTGGGTTTCTCTGATGTACCCGTCACTCTAATATGGGTAGATGTTTATCCTGTGATCTACAGCATGGGCCCATGTATAGATTGGATGAGAACATGCACAAAAGTAAACATCCCCGCCTTTAGAAAGTGAGGCCAAATAAACATACCCACGTCAGCCCAGGATGAACATGAGCAAACATCAATGTGTCCAGTCTGAAAGATGGAGCATTGAGCCTCTCTGACTTCCGGGTTTAGAGTCCAGCGAAGGAAGAGTCAGTGGCTAAGGCACACACCAGAGTACAGGTTCAATTCCCCTGTTCTGCCACACAGACTGTGATCTAGTCTCTCTGCACCTCAGTTGCATCATCTGGTGCCACCTCACAGGGTTGATGTGAGAAAATTACAGTAAAGATTGTGAAGTGCCCAGATGTTAGGAAAATGGGGACCAATAAGAACCTTAACTAGAGAGTCAAGAAAACCAACAATTCTGTGGGTGAGAGAAAAAAGGACAGCCCACCCGAACCTCACTGAGGTCTACGAGGGCATCTGATTTTGAGGTTTTGCTGACTCCACCTTTGCCTTCATGGTTTACAGAATCCCATGTCAAGTTCCAGTCCTATACTAATCCTGTAAGGGGGTGTGGTTAATAAATATGTGATGTATCCCCCAGGGGCAGAAGGTCCAGGAGGTCAGATGTTCCTGCTCTCAGGGTAAGAAAAGCCATGAAGCAGTTTCATTTTCATAAGCTCTTTGCCCAGAACTCCAGCTAGAGAGAAGCTCCAGAGGGTAAGAAGCTCTCCTCTCACTGTTGGTGAGCAAAGGGAAGAATGGCTGTAGAGTGCACTAACCTTACAGTGATGGTCCATAATGTAAAACCCTAAGGCAGCCAGAGAAAGATAGATAGGTGGATATGTAGAGGATGGACAGGTAGACACAGCTATAGGTGACCAGGTTTGAACATGGGGCCAGTGGTCTGCAAAGTGCTTCGGGATCCGTGAACTGCTCTAGTTGTTAGAAGTCAGAGATCCTCTGATAGTCACAGCAGACAGACAAAGGGATCAACACACACGATTCTGCTCCTTCTCATATCCTGGAGTGGGAAAGGTTTGACTCATGAGAACCCCAGCAAGTGTGTCACTCAGAGAATGGAACAGAATTCCCTCATGCTAGTAGCTAAATGAAGCTGAATGGAAGAGAAATTCCCAGGGCTTATCAGAACACAGAAATCAGGAATTTCACTCTGAAGTTATTAAGCTGTTGTTATTTCACCAGGTTGTCTTTGAGCAGCCCCAGCAAGCCCCCCAAGGCTGCCTGGTCATGCCAGGTGACAACTCTGGATGACATCAGTAAAAAGCGTTTCGCAAAACCTGCTCCTCCTCTCAGTTTTGGAAGTGACTACAAGCCCATTGTTTAGAATAGGGCTGATTTCTCCATTCCTGACCGTTCAGTTCCTTTCCTTTCTTTGTGTCTTTCTCTTTCCTATGCTAAGTACAGTTTCTAACAGGTGCATAACCAGAGGGGGTAGCAGGGCCTCTGTCTCCATAGACAGATGCATGGATACCTCTCCATCTGTCACTGCAGAGTCATCTACAAAGCTTTCAGAAAGAAAAAGAATAAGCCAAGGGATGGATGATCAGTCCAGAGAGTACCACAACCAAAGCCTCAATAACGCTGAGGCAAGCTATGTGCTACACAGAGCACCAGCTGATCCTTTCCACAGTGACTTGCTTCACTGTTTGCCATACTTACAGAGCCTATACCAAGGTCAGAATTTAAACAGAAGCTACTTGCTTCAGAATTCCCTCACTCCTCCTGCCCAGTTTGTCCAGTGGTGCCACAAACCTGCAGGGCAGCCAAGAATACAAGTGCAGCAGAGTAGCCATCCATCCCAGTTTTTAGGAAAAATGGGTAGTTTTGCTGTTGAGATGGCCTCTTATGGTATGTCATTACCAGATTGGAAGGGTAGTCTAATTGAGGTATATAAAACTGGGGAATAGGTTAGATCCCAAAATCAAACTACAGGCTTGGACCCCTATTAGATCTATTCACTAGTCAGCTTAGTTTGTTATATACCCTGACACTTTATATAAAGTTTATTAATATAACATTTGTTAAGGAAAATACAACAGTGCTCAGGATTAAGCAATAAGGTAGGTGTAAAACTTGGATCCTATACCATGAAACACAACCTTAGGCCAAAAGGTCAACACTATACATCACTAGCTGTTCTTCTTCCTTATGTAGGATATTAGTCTAGGACAGATGATGAAACACTGAGCTGGTCCAAAGCACCAGGAACTAAAAACTCTTGATAACAGAATGATGGTAAGTATGGAAGATCAGATCTTCTATTACATCTGGAACAGTCAGCTGATGATGTGGGCCAGCTGTCCTCTTCTGCTCCTGTAGATCTAGCTGGAAAGCAGCCAATCAGGCCAACAGCCCCGATCTGTCTTTCACAGGGGCAGTCTTAAATAATTTGTTGTTGCTGGACAGATCTCATTGTTTCTTTCCTGCCAAAACTCAGGAAAGGCAGAAAACCTCATAAAGAAGGTCCTATAACATGGAGTCCTTTTCCAGTCCAAGATGGCATTTACCAAACAAAATGGGGTAACATGAATCTCTTAACCACAACCATAGGAACATTCTGAGAGTGCAACACACAGAGTGAATGTCTATGCTGTAACCACACCTGTAATTCTCATGGGCTGGGACTCTGGGTTAATGCTAGTACGGTGCTGGAGGAGTTTACACTTGATATGTGGTTGGTGAAATCTAAGGCTAGAACTCACCATCAGTTTGTGGTTTGTGCCCTGGTTCCTAACTGGGTGATGTTCCCTAAGGCCAGTGTTCATGCTCGAGTCACTTCAGACAGCATTACAAGAATTGTTCTCTTTCCTGTCTTGTGAGTCTTCAAATCAGTGTTTATACTAAAGCTTACAATGCCCAGGTGTTACCTTCCAATAGGAGATGCAGCTGTCTTACATGCAGTTCATTCCATGATAACTAAACTCACAAGCATTCAAGAAAGTTTCAATGCTAAACACAGTCTTGTCATTGCAGCGCCTCTAAACAACACTGTCAACCCTGGCCAACCTTAAGGGTGGGCACACTGGCCCACCACCCAGGGTGCCATGCACAGGGCGATGGTATGCTGGTACCTCCCATCCACCTGACCTGCAGACCACCAGCAGGCCTTACGAGTAGCCAGGCAGGGATAGCAGCTATGCATCTGTAGAGGGCAGATGGATTGAGCTGCAGGGCATACCGCCAGACCATCCAGTTAACTCCCCTGAAGCAGACGTGCTCCTCTACCCACACTTCCCTGCTATCCGCAGCCACTGATGCTCTTGGCCCCCTAACTGAGTTGCTCAGCACCTGTAGCCTGCCTCTTGTCCACTATGCAGAGCAAGGAGTTTGCAGGATGCTAATGTCAAGGTGTTCCTTTCCCCCACTCATTGACTCAGTCTCTGCTGAGCGGTGGTGAGAGTCAAGGGAACCATCTCTGTGCTGGTGCCTTTGGATCCAGAGGGGGTGCTGACTGCACTGCACAAATGCTCTGCTTAAAAAGAGGGTATGCTAATATATTCACTCTGCTCACACACAATTGTTGTTTTCACTTTGTGTTGAAATATGCAGCTCATATATATTCTCTGTAATTTTATTCTTTCAAAGTTCGTTAAGGCCTATAGTTCTGTTGTATTAGTTTTTTGACTGGTCTATGCATTTCATCATTTTATTTCTCTCTGATGCTTAAATTTAATTCTTTGATAGTAAATTCAAAAATGCCTATCCCTATCCTGGCTGCAATAATTATCATTATTCCTTTTACCACCATATTTGCTGTATCATTCATTAGTTAAAGTGGTACAGTCAAATAATAGTATCCATCTAGAAGGTAAGTAACTTATATTCACTTTAGCAATGCCAATTTTGAAAGAATTAGCTAAACACAACTTTAGATACTGTGCAGGTGATGGTCACTGATTGTCAAATGGTATTCTTAGTTATAGTGGTAAAATAATTCAAACTTCATAAAAAAATAAATGCAGTTCCAGGTTGGATATGAATAGTAATAATGGAGTCAAATACTAGTGAGTTATCTACATGATTGTGACAGGTAAAAAAAAGCCAAAATAATTAGAAAAATAAATTCCCATTCTTAATAAGAGAGGAAAAAGCCCCATGTAACTGCAACTGTTAAAATTAAGTAAATACATTTGTAGTGAATTGAAAAATAATTGACTAAAATAAAGTTAGATAATGGCAGTAATACACATATCTGTTAGAGAAAAGAAGCAAATTTTATTTGTTTTATTTCTTTTTTCTAAAGATGGTATACAAAGCAACAGGGCAGTAACTACAGTGGGGTGAGCAGGGCTTTGCCCTTGGGGTTCTGGAGCGGCTCCATTGAACTGCTCCATTAAAGGGAGTGTTCCTCACTGCTCGCTCCAGGTGCTGGTCATTGTAAGGGTCATGTTCTGATTGGAACACAGCCCAGGCACTCAATTCAGTAGTTACAGCTCTGCAGAGCAATAAACTTGTGTTTCTGATCTGTTTGTTAAAGCTCCAGAACTTGTATTACCGGGCTTGGGTTTGTGAATAGCTTGCTGCATTGTTTCAAACAGGGGCTAAAGTATAATTTGGGGGG
>ML681971.1:2622913-2681138 GCA_007922195.1 Podocnemis expansa | reverse complement strand
CCGTGACCTTCTTGTTCCAAAAGGGAAGCACAGCTGGGCTGCCCTGACACTTATGGGCAGCTGCCTGCCAGGGCAGAGAAGAATCACCCCTAACTCCCCTCCCTGCAGTCTGTACTTTGAGGTTTCTGCCTCAAGTGCAGCCTGCTCATGCACAAAGGAGCCAGGGTGGCAGACATGCTTCCCCACTCTCCTGTGACCTACTGGAACGCACCAGAATGACATTCCGGAACCTACTATTTTTAGAGCCTCAGCATTCCAGGGCCCCTAAAAATATAAAACGGAACCAGAACGCTGCATTCCCAGATCCACTATTTTAAATGATGGGTCCTGGAACACAGTGTTCCAACTCCATTTTCTATTTTTAGGGGCCTCAGAACACTAGGACCCTAAAAATAGAGGGCACCAATGTTCCCTCTAAGGCCCTAAGGCAGCTGAGCAATTTATGTTGCTTGCTGCACGCAACCCCACAATTCAGCTTGATCCTGCCCTGCCCTAGACCCCCCCAGCCAGCCCAACCCCATCCTTCCCTCCAACCCCTGTCATGGCTGGCTGCTTTTGCCTTGTCCCCAATCACCCCTCCCACCCCCTTACCTGGCTGCCAAAGCAGCATGGCCTGACCACTGGCTGGGCCTCTGGCTGGAGGAAGCTCTCACTGAGCATGCATGGAGGCTCTGCAGCTTGGAGCAGCTCTCAGCTGGGATTGCAGCTGCCAGCCATGCACGACCAACAGTTTCCCCTGTGCTAGGCAGTGGCGGAGGCTGTGCAGCTACACAGTTTAGAGGGAACATTGATGGGCACTGGAATGACATTCTGGTACTTTCCGGCCTACTTCAACCCCTGGTTTTAAAATCACCTATAAAATTAAGATGTGGCTTTAATTTGTGTTTGTAAATATTTCTTTCTATAGGGATTAGATACAGTGCTCTTGTCAGCTAATTTCTAAGTTATTATTGGGGGGATTAGTATTCCAAAATCTGGAAGGGTGGTCCTGCCAAGTCAGGAGTGGCCAGAGGGTTCTGGCAAGATGCAGCCCCATGCAATAGTGTGGTGCCCACCATGAGCCCTAGCCCAAGTGCCGAGGCCCACAAGCCACAGCAGCAGTGCAGAAGTAAGAGTGGCAACTCATCCTGTATATCAAGCCATCCTTCCTTGCTCCTAGGTCTATTACCCTCAGAGCTGGGTGCCCAGCAGTGCAAGCACTGCAAAGGCAGCAAGGCCTGTGGGAGTTGGGGGTGGGAGAGAGAACCTGGGAAGCCGGAGGGGGGGAGGCATAGTGATGGAGGGCACCAATAGAGGCCATTTTCCCTGAGACTGGCCTTGCCAACAGCAACCTGAACCAGACTGAGTCCAGCTGTATATTTCTCAGTGCCCAGCTGAGATACAGAGAGCTTGGCATGAGCTAGCACCTGGCCTGTGAGCATCACAGCTCCATTCACCATTGGCAAGACTGCCAAAGGGAAGGCCAGCAGACACTGAAGGTGGTCAGACTTGCTAGGTGAGCCTGGTGCCATAGCCACACTCTGTCTTGAGGAGCATTCCCTAATTCCACCCCAGAAGAGCTAACCTCACCAGGCCTGTTTCCTGGGGGAGTATACTCAGAGACCAGAGGGGGATTAGAGGCACAGCTAACTCAGTAATCACAGCAATGGGATCACTATGGTACAACATGACCCATTTGTCCAATGTCAGATCTCTAAATGCACCACATGATAGGTGAGAAGTTTGTGATATTTTCAAAAACCAAATAAAATAGCCTTAACTGTATTTAGATTTACAGTAGATCCCCAAAAGTTACAAACTGGCCGATTAACCCTACAGCCCTCATTTGGAACCAGAAATATGCTATCACACAGCAGCAGAGACAAAAAAACAAACACTAAGTCCTGTGTTAAACATCAACTGCCAAAAAATAAAGGGAAAAACTTTAAAGAAAGATTTGACAAGGGAAGGAAACTGTCTGTCCTTGTTTCATTTATATTTTTCTTCTGCATAATAAAAGTTTAAACCCTGTTTAGAGTCAGTGTTCAGTTGTAAAAACTTTTGAAAGAAGAGCCACAGAGTCACAAAGAACCTCTATTCCCAAGGTGTTCATAAGGCTGAGGTTCTATCTTAAACCAACTCTGAAGCAAGAGCTGAATGTGAAGGAAGTGATTCACCCTGGAAAGGACCATTTTAATCCTAGCAAAGAGAGAACCCCAGTCTCTTCCCTCCCCTCATAAGGGCATCATGCTACCCTTTGGGTATGATGTGCATCTAGACATACCTCAAACCAAGTTGCCCCTAGATAGCTGGTCAACCTTGTAGGGTTTCACCATCCCCTCACCATTCTACCAGCCTCACATTTCAGATCCCAGGGAGAGGTTTGCCCAAATAAAAGAGTACAGTAGCAATATTTGTTAAATGTAGCAAATGGCTAAAGGGACATAGTAAACTTGACCTTAAAAAAAAAAAAACCAAACAATTTTTTTTAAAAAATTCCATTTTCTGATATCACCTCCAGCAGCAAAAGTTTAAACAAAAATTATATAAAAAGTTGTAAAGGTTTTTCTATTTCCCTGTCCGGTTTTACAAGGGTTCTTTCTGCAAAGGAAGAACTGACTGGCAAAAAGTTGGATCCTGGAAATGCATGGCACACTTGGGTATCTATGCTATGCAACTACAACCATTAATGCAAGTGAGTAGGACTGTGGCCTCCCTAGCCAATTATAGTGGGGGAAACCGTAAGACAGACCAGTCAATGAACATGAGGAAACAAAAGGCAAAAATGTATTTATGTTGCAGAATTCTTTCAGCATTAGTCACATGAGGAGTTCACTTTCTTCAGGCAGAAATATGATTTTTCAGGTTGGTGGTGGTCCCTTGATTCATTAATTTTTCCAATTTGTAAGATGTGCTGGTTGCTGCAGTGAGAGCACACTCTTAAAAGAGAAAGCCACACTAATTAAAGCAGTGCCTGACTGACAAAATGTCAGCTCCGAAAGAAATGCAAAAGGAAATTGCTCTTCATTGAAGAATGATTGTAAATTCCATTCACAAAAGAACTAGCTGGTAGTGCAAACACCGTAGCTGTTCTCACAGAAACCAGGCTCATTAGAATGCAGCAGGGCTGGAGTATTCCCAGGTATGACAGCTTCAGCAGATGACTGCAATGCATGCTTTTAAATGAGCAACACTAAAGAATGTTTTCAGCTGCTGCCATTCAATTCCAGTGGTGTTCTGCTGGTTTAGTTCTGGAGTTATTGGATGATAGTCTCTGCTGTGTGTAGCTCACAGATGGGAAGGGGAAACTAAAGTTACATTAAGTCACAATCGTGCCTTTCCACTTCTGGACAGCTCCAAGTACAGAGTGATCCTGGAGTAATCCAGTCACCCCATGAGGCCGTCAAGTCTACAATACCATGGGGCAGGCCAGCACCTCTGTCTAGCAGGGCTACATGAAGTTAGTAGCATTGGACATCTAACAGTGAATGCCAGCAAAAATGAGGTAAGAGCCGAGGCTAAAATAGGGAAGGAACAACTTAAAAATTACTTGGACAAGTTAGATGCCTTCAAGTCACCTCTCGAGATCCCTTCCAGTCCTATGATTCAATGAGTTTTCCCCCAGCTAGATCCAAGGCTCCTTTATGCCACTCCAGGCTCTTTACTCAGCATAAAGAGTTCAGATCTGGGATGAGTGTCCCAGCCATTAATGAGATGTGTCTAATGCATTTTAAAACACCCAGCACAAGTCCAAGAACCCAGGTTTGCTAACACTACAGCACTCAAAAACAGCTATACAGATGTTGTGGCATGGGCTGGCTGTAGGGTTCTGTAGTCAATCACCTGACTTTAGGGTCTGAGCATCGACACAGTTCTTAGTGCCAGAGCACACATCCTGCAAGAGCAAGTCTGTAGACCTGGGCTCCCAGACGTCCTACCGTAGGTTTTAAAATATGCAGATGTGTTCTAAGTCTAGCTAATGCTTTTACAGACATGCAGACAGATACAGTCTGTGCCCTGGAAAGTCACCAGCTAGAGAAAGTCCCAGAACAACTGCCTACATCCAAACACCACTGGGTTTTGTATGCTGAATGCGGAGATCTGTATCTGAATTCTCTAATCAGACTCTGGATCTGCCATCTGATTAGGCCCCAGCCCTAGCTTTACTGGAGCCTGAAATGAATCTAAGCTTTTGACATTCCATGCAGCAGAGGGAGTTCAAAATCTAGATGCACATATTGCTGCTCAAGCAAAAACCAAACCTTGACTGACGTGTAACAGTTCATGCTTTTAGAACCTGTAATGATGCATCCACAAAGAGAGTTGCTCTGGAATTCAGGGTTGCCAGTTTGAGATTTTTCCTGAGAGTCTTGTGATACTTGGTGTTCTTGAAGCCCCAGCTCCCAGAGTCATGTGATTAGGTGATCCTCTCAACATGCATTAATGAACATTTCTAGTTGCAAGGAAAGATCTAAGAAGGCATAACCCCCTAAATCTCAAACCAGAAGGCAAATAAAAAGAACTTCCAAAACATTATTTTTAAAATGCTTGTACTTTTAAAGTAAATCTCACGGTTTTCTGAGGTCTGCCCCATGTGCTATAGGAATTCTTCATGGGAAGCATGGTATGTAAGTAGGAGAGAAAGTTGCTTGGTGCCTGGGAAAGGGGCAGGTATTCTCTGGTTCATGGGGGTGTGTTAAGGTACATGAGTACATGAAGTGCTGCACAAGAGAAGGCATGAAGCTGTTAACAGGAGTAAGAATCAAAAAGGACATGTAAGAGGAATGTGAGAATTGATTTACAGAGACAGTTGCACCTGTGCATCTCTGGGAACATCAGTGGTGTTTGCACAGAGGTAAGAGGAAAATCTGGCCCAGAGTGTAACCAACACTATCCAGGATTAACTAAGAAGAACAGTTACTGGAGATATTTGTAAGTGATCTAGCACATCTCCATCACTCCTGGGTTTCTGTGCCGCCTGTACCTTCCCTTTCTCCTTACCCTCTCCCATGCTCAGGACAGATGAGAAATGGATGGGGGGGGGCTTTCTTTGAAGTTTGTCACCTGACTCACAACGGGCCTGACTGCTCCCTATTGGTGGGGGATCCTGAGGCAGCCCTCACCTTCACAGAGCTCCCAGATGGAAACCAAGAGACCCATGAATGAAGCAGAAGACAGGTCAACTGTTTGACTACATCAGTGGTAGGCCACAGAGCTGGACCTCTGATAAGCCACTTCTAGATCTAATTTCCACCCACTACCCTTGCTTAATCCTTCTGTGCCTCTGTGCACCCAGGAACAGACATTGGATGGGAGAGAGAGAGAGAGAGAGAGAGAGAGAGAGAGAGGTACAGAAGTGCTGCCTCCTCTGGAAGGGAAGCTGATGCTACTTTCTAAATAGGATGCTTTACATCACCTGAATGTAAACTCAAAACTTTTTTCCCTTTGCAGAAGTCACTTGGGTTTCTGTCATACCTGAGCTTCCCCACATGGTAGAGCAATGTGATTCCATCTCCGGCATGGGCAGCCCAGTTCAGGGACAGGAGGCATCAATGCATCATAAGAGACCCCTGATTTCCAGGTGCTGATTCTAGCGGAGGCAAGGTCAATGACACTGTCTCTTCCCTGCAGTCCAGGTGACAGACTAGTAGTGGAAGTGTTTTCTAAATGTAAACCAGGACCTAAAGCAGATGTGGGGAGTAAAGGGGTCACACGTCAAAGCCTGCCAAAAAGGAATCATGGGCATTGCAATGCTGCTAACCAAGTGCCAAAGAAACATGAAACAGCAACAGAACATAGCCACTTGCATTCCACACCTCGCCACACAGAAAATCAGTGTATCCAGCACAGGCCATCAGCCCCATTCCTTCACATCGCAGCCTCTCTGCAGGTGAAGAAGTGAGGATTAAACCCCTTTCTGGGTCTCTGACACTAAACAGCAACATCCTAGGAAGGATATGGCCTGCGCATGTCCTAGAGTAGAATACCAGCTGTACAGCAGCACACAGCAAGAGCAACATAACAAACAGCATTAGTAAGTTTCTCAACAGGATCAGACATTTATGTGAATAAGAACAGCATCCGCAATGACACTAGCTAAGACGAAAATCATAACAGCTATTGATTCTTCTGCTTCAGGGCATAAGCGGATCACCAGCTGGGGTCAGCTAGAAATCACCCCCTATAGGACAGTAGTGCACAATTAGGTGCATTATGGGGGTTTTATTCTTTCCTTTAAGGCATCCGGCATTGGCCACTGTTGGAGACAGGAGACTGGGCTAGATGGACCATTGGTCTGTTTAAGCTCAGGCAGTTTTTATATCCTAATTCAAAATTTATAGCTTTCTCAACAAGATTCCACACAATGAAGTTGTGTGTTCTCTCATCTCTCTGCACTCAGGTGGGACTGACAATTTTTGCCCTTTGGCCAGCTTCCTTCCCACACTCCTCAGATGTGATGTAATTAGACAGCCCACCCTGAAACATCTTTCAGCACTGTCTGTGAGGGAAAATGCCCAAGGAGTGACTTGACTGTTCGTGTTCCTTATGGAGAGTCTGGAGAATGATACAGCAGAGATGGCTACAGCTGCCGAGAGCAGAGTACTAGGACAACAGCACATCAATAGGCTTTACAGACCTGTTGAATCCCCACTGCAACCTGTGGAGCAGGACAGTTCTCTCTGTTCCTTTTCTAGAGGGCAAAACTGAGGTGGAGAGATTTGCCCAAAAGTTATAGTAAATTAGTAGCAACTCTTCCAACTGATCTGATATCTCCAACTGATTCCTGGGAGCTGCAAAGTTGAGCTGGGGCTTAACTTGGCCCAGAAGGAATTTTTCTCTTCTCTATGCACTTGGTGTTTGACTTGAGGGGCCTGCTGTCTGACACAGTTCAACTCTCACGGGGAATGTGTCCCCAGCCACTTAGGCCACATCTCCCCTATCAAGAATGAGATCTGCAGTTCCTCTGCCATGGTGGTGGCAGTGGTAGAAGTTGTAATGGAAACATGGGCAGATCTTGGAGCAAGGCAGCTTTAAATATCCAGTCCCTACTCCCCTCCACAAGGTTCAATCCAGTTCCTGCTGCTGGGGCAGGGGCTGGATCTTACCACTGGCAGCAGCCCTGGGTACCCAGATGGGGCTGGATCCTGCCACTGGTGGCATCTCTGGCCAGGGCTGGATTGCACCACTGTTGGCATCCCTGGGTCTCCAGCTGGGGCCAAATTATGCCACTGGTGGTAGCTGCTCTTTGCATCCCCACTGACAGGAGTGGGCCCCAGCCAGGAATTAGGGCTGCCACCACTGCACCCCTGGGTCCCACCTGGAACCCAATCCTGCCTCAGTTGGGAGGCACAGAGGGGCCAATCAAAGGGAGGGAATGCCTTCTCCTGTCTCTCTTATAAACTCCACCCCTGAATGGAGGCAGGGCCCAGCTATTTTTACCAATGCGGTATCAAAGTCTGCCAGACTGAGTCCCTTCGGTATTATAAGTGACCATTGGGGGGTAGGAAGGGACATTAAGACAATACAGGGACAGGAAAGATGGCCTCTGGAAAAAAAAGTTTATTTCATAACCTGTGCAAAAGTTCACAATTGTGAGGACTGAACCCTCTTGAAAATGTAGCCCATAAAAGCTATCCTGTTATTTGCTCAATGTGCCACAATGAATCAGTTTGGACTTGGGAATAGAATTCCAAGGCCCTGATTCAGCATCCTACCAGACGTGGAGGCCCAAGGTCTTAGTGTCATTGTGTGCCACTGCCAGCTTCAGTAATAATGGCTGCAGGGTTCTGGAAGTGGCAACCTAACTGATGGGATTTCTTCATTGTTTTCATTGCTGTTGTTGGACCCACAACAATGTAACACTAAAATACAAAGCATGTTGGTGATCAAAGTGATGATTTGATGCTAGAATCCAGAGCAATGCACAATGAAAGCAACCTCCACAACTGAGTTAAAAGCAGAAACAGGAGTGGAAGCCAGGAAACAGTTTCTGCACTAATGACTAGAACATGCTCCCTTATTACATGTGGGGCTGCTGCCTGATTCCTAAACTCCGTCCTCTATTTCCAGGAGTCCAGACCTTGGAGTGAGTCTTCCAGTTCCCTCTGCCAACAGTGCAACAGTTGTCCTAGCTTCAGGCGGGTTGTATCATCCACACTGTGTGTTTGCCCCAGCCCTGCTTCCCTTTCTCAGCTCTGCCTCTCAAGTGGCCAGTGCTATTTAAAAGGGATCCAGACCAAATAAAGATGATATAAGGCCATTGTTTCAGCTGGCAGGCTGATCAATGCTTTTCATGCAAAATTATGCTTTCTGTGACTAATAAATATTGATTTTCTCTGTCCCTATGCAGCACTGCAATAAACAGTGACTTAAGTATGTGCCAAAGCTGAGCAAGCTTCATAGTCTCTCAGCTTTCTAATTCTAGCCCCATCTCCCCCCAGTCGCTAGACAGTACATTTTGCACTTGCTATTGTTCTTGCATTTGTCTTAACCCGTTGAGTACTAAGCTGCCACAGGTCCACAGCACTGCCTTTGAAGAGGTGGAGGCCATGCTCTGCATCAGAAGGAGGTACAGGTGCATCTGTATGTCCCACAATGTGGGAGCAGGTGAGACAGCTGAGTGAACTGCCCTGTTCACACATCCTTTGGTGTTTGGCTTCAGACCCTTAGGAAAAGGGTGGAGGAGGTTAAACCAGGAGGGTAGAGGTCCTGGGAAAAAGCAGAGTCACATCATGGACCAACAGAAGATGAACTGAAAAAGCATGGGTAAGAATAGGGGTAATGGGAACCCTTACTGTTCCTGGCCAGGGAAATCACATCAGTCATCATGTCCAGGGCCAGGCTGCTGAGAACTTTCTAAAAATCAAAGCCCTGAGACTCAGTAGTGACGTATCCGACTGTGACCTTCAGTGATCATATCTGCATAGCATAGGCACCCAGACAACCCTAGGTTGTATCCCAATGCCCAGTTCCCCTCTGCGTTGTGTCTCTGCAAAGTGGGTGTGGAACAACTCAGTCTGCTCTCGTAGCACTGTATAGCCAGCCTGTTCTCTCATCACACAGTTGTAAGTATGAGAGGGGGAAAAATAAAGGCTTGTTCCTACAACATATGAGCAGGATTCCCCGGGGGGGGGGGGGGGAATCTGTGGTTGTTTCAAAATCCTGGTCAGGAATTTGGAGGGGGTAACCCCAGGAGATAACAACAAGCCTTCTTTAAATACAAAGCAAATTTCTTGAAAGCTGAATAAACCTCAAGTGGCTCTGCACCTGTAAACCAGAGGTGGGATGCTCAACAGTAGGTGTGACTCAGGGAATTTCCTGCTGCCAGTTTGGCCCTGGAGCACCATGACAGGACATCCAGGGAATACAGAGTGATGAGAAATAGGGGCACCCCGGCTGCACTGAACTGCAGAAGAGCCTACAGTTCAGATTTCTGTTCAGTGGCAGGCCAGAATGTTTTTTCTCCAAATGATTTTGTTCATCCCTAACAAATTCCTGGCCAGTAATGACAAATTTCAGTAGTTACTGGATAATGCAGAACGGGAACTACCATGGAAGTTGTGCTGCGGCTTAGGAGACAGGACTTGCTGCACATTTGTTTTGGAACTTCCCTGCACTCCCCTGTGCTGAGGAGGATTTCACTGACCTGGGTGTGTTATTCTGGGAAATGGAAGCAGTGCTTCTCAGGGGAGTCCCAGTGTCCAAGGGAGAATTCAGAAAAAACAACTTGTGGTTCAAGAGGGACAAAAGAATGGACTGGGCTCATGTCACTCTTAGAGAGCCTCAGACAGGCAGCTGACCAAGCAGAAGGATGGTCCAGAGAGAATGGGGCAAGGCTGGGACTCAAGACATGGATTCACTTCCTTGATCCACCAGAGACTCCCTGTGTGGCCCTGGCAAGTCTATGGACAGCCCTCAGAAATCCACCCCAACATGTCACTAAACTCATCCAGACACCCTAAACTCCCTCAGACTTTCACTACAACTTCAACAACCACTGCCCATGCACTAAACTCTCTCTGGAACAGTCCCACACTAACAGCATCAACAGTGAAATTCAGACAGTTAAATACAGGAAACCCATGCATCACCACTCTTATCTTTGCATAGCTAAGAACCACCTCAACCACACCAAGAAATCTGTTATTGACAGTCAAGCAACATATGCTCTGAGAAGTAAGTCTGGAATATGCACCTTAATAAACTTCAAACCACTGTAACAGGGACCCTTACCCTCTGTGGGTGGGGGGGGGTGACCTGCCAGGGTCTCCAGTCCCTGCTCAGGGGCAAGACCTCCAAGTCTTTAGTTCCTTGTTCTGGGCAAGGCTACAGACCACCAGCCTGGTGTAGGGTGGGGCTACCAAGTCTCTGGCCCCTTGGCTGGGCAAAGTCACACAACTCTCAGCCCTCTGTAGGGCTGGGTCCAAGTCTTTAGCCTCTTGGCAAGGTACAATCAAAGTCATAAATAATCTAGGAAGGTACAATATCACCGCAGGTTTCGCAGACCACAAGGGTGCTCAGGTTAGGGGAAGGGATCAGCAGGGGTGTGGGGTCACACCACTCCACTGTGTCCCAACTCAGGTCCCCAAAGGGGCCCAGGGCTTTGGTGCAGGGGTCAGTGGTGTCCTGGCCACAACACACTGCCCCTGAGATGTGGCTTCCCACCAAGGGTTGAGTCCTGCACTCCCCTGGTCCCCAGCTCTAGCTGTACCTCATTGTCCATCTCCTCAAGGTAGTCCCTTAGGGGTAGATTGTAAAACCCCTCCATTTCATCAGGCGTTGGTAAGTCAGGGAGTCCTTCTACGAGGGGTAACTCCTCCAGGTTGCAGGAAGCGGGCAGAGGCACAGGGTCCTCAGGAGCCAGGCATAGCTCCTCCAAGTCACAGGAGACAGGCAGAGGCTTGGGGTCCTCAGCAGCCAGAGGCAGCTCTTCCAAGTCACCCAAGGTGGGTCAGGGTTCAGGGTCCCCAATAGGTGCCAACTCAGGACTGCTTGCCAGCCCCCCTGCTAGCAGCTCTTCCTGCAGGTGTGGGGCAGCCCAGGGCTCAGGCAGTGAGCCCCAGTCACTGCCCATGGGCAGCCCCTGCCAGACCAACAGGCCTGGGTCTGGAGGCCAGTGCCTCCACAGGGTCAGGAGCAGGCACTACTACATCCTTCCCATTCACTGACCTAGCTTGAACTAAACTGCCTGCCTCCCTTTTTATACTTCCTGTCCCACCCCATCACTTCCAGGCTGATTGACAGCCTCCTCCTGGCTCCACCCCTGGCCATCTTACAGATCTTTCTGGGGTCTCTCTGAGGGGGGCCGTGCCTTCCCGCAACAACCACCCTCACCAAACAAGGTCATTCTGCCAAAAAAGTAAATCACATCATGAAACGAACCACCCAACAATTCCAAGAGAACCTACTTCAGTATGACGGAAGAAAACTCTGACTTCCCACCAGAGCCATAACGCTCTGTTTTGCCGCCTGGGGCGTATTGCAATCAGAACGTGCCCCTTGCCATTAGCAACACTTGGAGCCGGTGCCGCAAAATCCACCCTTTTATAGAGCAGCTCTATTGGGCTGCTGAGGCGTGCCTGGGGAAAAGCCCCATTGACCCCCCCATAGTTACAGCTCTGCTTCCCACTCCTAATTTTCACCCACCATTCCACACCAGAACCCATATGAGGCATCATTAAACATTTACAGCATATACATGATGGGCATCTCACATCCTGAAAGAAATACTTTCCCAAACTCCCTCTTCTAGCCTTGAAACAACCCCCAACTTCATCATGTTCATTCTGAGAAGCAAGCTCCCCACAGAGCAGGACCCACAACTCAAAGTGACACAAGACCTTGCCATAAGAGATACAAAAATGTACAGATGTATTTCCACTGATACAGTGATCAATACCCATCTGCCCCCCAACACACCTTTCAAGACACGGGTCACACATAAACACACATGGCCCCATATGCTATGACATGTATCTCATCCAGTGTGCTAAATGTCCCAACAACAACTGGGTGGGTGAAACCAGACTCACTAGGCTCTCAGGTGAATTCACATGGGGGGGGGAGGGACAAAAGACAGACACCCTATCACCTATGAGTGAACAATTTTCACAAAACAATCACTCCATATCTGACCTCTCAGTCCTTGCCCTAACAGGAAACCTGTACAACACCTTCAAAAGGTAAGCCTGCAAGCTTAAATTCAAATAATAACAGACAAAAATCACAGAAGACACTGAATTATGGCTGATTACAACCATTTATAATTCACTAACCCTCCTTTGTCCTTGGCTGCAGAGGTGCTAACTTCCCACTTCATCCTGAGTGAGCTCTTACAGCACTCACTACTTACACTAAACCATCGGTTTCAACTTTTATTTAGCTGTGACAACTGAGTATCTTTCCCAGACCTGAAGATCTTTGCATAATCACGAAAGCTTGTCTCTTTCAAAAACAAAACACAGTCCAATAAATCACCTCCATAGTGTCTCTCTAATGTACTACTACTGAAAAGGCATTTCACAGTGTCTGGACTAGTATGAAAAGCCTCCAAAACAGGAAGAAATGGATTGGAGATCAGGAAGCTTAAATAAACCACCTCTGCCCTAGACTGTGAATAGACCTGTTAGAGACACGCTGCCCTTCTTGGGATCCTACCCTCCCCCCACCACCTCCTGTTGTGGAGGGAATCTAGGGGGGAGGACGCTGCTTTTCTAGCAGATTTGTAGGAGTGGGAGTTGAGAAATCAATGAGGGTCTGAGCTCAGAGCTGGTGGGAAAGTCATTCCGCACTTTCCTGACACCAGGAATAAATGATTCAGTGGGGGGGGGGGGGAAATAGCTCAAATGAGGCTGGAATTACCCACTGGAGAGATATTTCATCTTGAGGAATTGCAGTCACAGCAGCGTTCATCTCAGTGAGCCTTAATATCGAGCAAAAGGTCAAACCTAAATGGGAATCATTACAGCTTCTTACACATCCCTACACAAAGCAGTTTCCATGCGTGTAGAGTGCATACCTCTGGAACCAGGTCCTGGGTGTCAGGGCTGACATGTACATGCACAGCTCAGAGTGTGCGAGAACAGGATTTACTTGCAATAGTCCAAACATACGGAGTGTGTATTAATAAGATCCAAGGACTTAGGGGCTCTTTATATGGATTTGCAAAACATTAATCAGTCTTTGCTACTCACATTGTTATTAATCATCATCATGCCTATCGGTTACATGGCGTGGTCCCTCTTCTCCGCACGCTGCCAACACTGACTGATCATTCCTTGCTTGGAAGTGGTTGCAGAGCCTAGAAATGAGAAGGTTTGACTCCCAGCTGTGCACTGCAACCACTCACCATGCTGCTCCCCCTCACTGGGTCTAACCTCAGCTATGTCCCTGTACACACGTTGGTTGAGCTCTCAACAGTCAAGAATGGCAGACCAGGGAGGATCAAATTGCTCCCTGAACTGTTGCTCTCTTGCCTGACACCATGGGCCACGGACAGCCCTGGGTCATACAGGGCACTGCTTTGATGCGATGGCAGCATTTCTTACTGTCGCTTTTCATTCAGGAACCTTCTTGGCTTTCCCACTTGGCCTGCATCTGCCCTCACCCAGCTGCACTCTGAAAATGGGCTTTCCAGGAAGGGAAGCACTGGCAGATTCAGCACACAGCTCCACCTCTTTGTGGCAGACAGGACTCAGTCACCCAGGTTTTGGTAAATTTTCTTCCCATCTGTCTCCACCCAGGGCAAGGCCAGACTGACTGTGAAGAGGGTTCTTCAGACTTCCTATCATTGCCCCTTCCTCTCACAGCAGACCGGTTGATCAGTTAGTTCAAAAATCTCCAGCTGCCAGTAAAGACGTTATCAGTAGTCAAATAACTTCCTTGAACTACTAGATTTAAGGCTGTTGTAGTTGCCCGTTGCCTGCTGTAGTGATGTAGAGGCAAAGGCTGCGTTGCAAGGTCAGTGAGAACAGGAAAGGACACTAGACAAAGGAGGAGTTTGAGGAGCTGTGGCATGAACACACACTCGTAAGTGGAAAGAACAGCCTGCCTCTTTAAGGGCTGAATGCACACACTACAGTCCAAGGGCAGAGTGAGGGTGGGAGGCATAGCTGGAGTCCACCAAGGTTAGGGTTACCAGATACCAAAGTATGGAAAGGAGGACAGGAAAGTATGAAAAGGAGGACACATGGAGAAAATGTAGTATTCTGGTAATATTCTTCTGTTTTTAGGGGGCCCAGGAATGCTTCCCCTTAAAAATATGGTGTTCTGGGTCATTCCAGCATGCTTTAACCCCGGTAAGTAAAAAGCCAGACAAAATCATGTGTTTTTAAAAGGCCTGCCACATGGAGGAAGTGACAGTAAAAAGGAGGACATGTCCTCCTTTTGCCTGACATCTGGTAACCCTAACCAAGGTCTAAAGCAGGGGTCTCAAAACACGCAGCCTGCAGGCCACATGAGGCCCCTAAAGCTATTTTCTGTGGCCCACAATGACACAATCATTACTGATATTTGCAATATGGTTGTATGAAAAGGTTTCAGCAGTGAGGCCCTCAGGCTAATGTTTTAGTCTTCATTCGGCCCTCGTGGTGATTTGAGTTTGAGACCCCTGGTCTAAGCAAAAGGTCAAATGTGTGGCTAACTTTAGTTAAGCTCTAGAGAAGAAGAAAAGCAGAGGGAAAAGCTTACACCGTTCTTGTCACCTTGTGGACAAGAACCATACATGGCCTCCCACTGGGCTTGATCCTCCATTTCCTTGCTCCTTGTAGCATCCTTTACATCTGCGCAAAATGGGCATGCAACATGCCCTTCTGCTCTGGCACCATCTCAGGCTCCCTTTGCAGTGGCAGGTGACAGAAAAAGGGGCAAAGAAACAAAGAATCTTGCTGTCCACAATTTACTTTAACTTTGCCCCTTTGGCTGCATAACCTGACTGCAACAGCACCTTTGAACTAGTTACTTTACATGAGAAAGCAGCACAGTGCTGAATCCATTTGCTGAAGAGCATCTACAGAGTTAGTAAGCAGAGACTGTGGCTGTGGTTAGCTCTGTGTGCATATCTGATGTGGTTTCCTTTTGCAGGAGGCATTCTGCAGTGCATTGGGTCTTTCCAGATTCCACTCAAGGAACTGAATTGGGCAACTCACCCAAATACTGTAAATGATAGGGGCCAGGGGCTTTTTCAGGTGCAGTTCATTACTGATCACGGTCAAAACATCATTTGGAATATCCGT
This sequence comes from Podocnemis expansa, assembly GCA_007922195.1. Classification (NCBI taxonomy): domain Eukaryota; kingdom Metazoa; phylum Chordata; order Testudines; family Podocnemididae; genus Podocnemis; species Podocnemis expansa. Next base: position 2,665,926 of record ML681971.1, on the reverse strand, counting down.
GTTGCTGAATCTGAGTGACTTTCCACTAGTGCTATATTCCTGACCTGACACCCTATTGCTAGTTCAGCTCTGGCACCCATGTCACTTAAATGAGGCACATCAGTGGTGGCCTGCAGCCCCTTGCAATTGCACTCCTGGGCCTCATGGACCTCAGAATTGACTGGTAGCCCTACCACGCTTGCTGGGGCACAGTCCGCCAACCATAACCATCACCGGGTGATTCTGTGATGATGAGAACAAATGACTGAGAGGGACTAGGCTGAAACGACCAGATTTATTTTTCGCCTGTGACTTAACCCAGATTTCACTATGGACAGAAAATTTAATTGAACTAGACAAGATTATGTTTTGTTTAAATATTTACATCAGGCTCTCAGTGTAAAGTTAGACTGCTTCTGGACAGAAGTCAAATATCTACTCTCCCTCAATGGAAAATATGTTTTTAATTGAATATTTTAAAAATCCACAGAAATGTCCAAAATGCAGCCCTCCAAATTCTTCTCAGGTCACACGGAGGCCATGCCATGCATTAGGAGACACACACAAGAGGGAGGAAGAATTTGCCAACCTTTTTTCCCAGGATGATGCTGTTGGAGCAAGGGAATGTGGGTACAGCCTTGCTGAACCCCAGACGTGGAGGAAATTCTAAGAGAGGAAACAGTGGATCGTCTCTGGAACCGTTTGCTGGTGACCCCACCAACTGAAAAATTTGGATTTAGAAAATGTGGCCGGATGGCTTCTAATGGTGTTTGACTTTATCTATCTATTTGCTTCTTCTGGACGCTAGCTCACTCAGCCATAGATTAGAAGAATAAATCTAGAATCTCCTTCTTTTTAATAAGGAACTCAAGAGTCCAACATTAAAGCTTTATTTCTTCCTCAGCATATGCTGGCCTCTCTCCTGAAACAGGGCCGTCCTTAAGGGGGTGCAGGACCTGGGGCCAATCAGCCTATGGGTGCCCCGCATACTAGGGGTGGCAGGGTGGGCCAGCCCAGAGGCTGACCCAGCACTCCCACCCCTCCCCTGAGCAAACCACCCTGCCCCCATGGGCAGAGCAGGCCAGTCCAAGGGCTGGGCTCTGGGCTCTCGCCCTACCCCACCACTGGGCCAGCCCTCCCTGCCCCTAGGGCAGAACCGCCAACCCATGGGAGGGGTGGGAGAGTGGAGATCAGCCTCTGGGCTGGCCTGCTTCGCCCCTGAGCCAGCTGGTCCCTGTCCTGGGGGCGTGGCGGACAGGCCCAGTGGGGAGGCTGGTTTCACACTCCACTCCCCGCTTCCTTTGGCTTTGAGCCGAAGGCAGAAGAGAGGGGGCATGGGACAGAGCAGCTGTGGAGGGCAGTGGTGCGGGTCACACACTACTCATGGCAGAACAGCGTAGGGCACACAGAACCATGCCACCAGGAGCGATCACCCCTCTCACACCCCCCTAAGGACAGCTCTGTCCTCAAGCGCTTCCTGAAAGCAGCGTTCTCTGAGTATGTCCACCCTCAGTCAGAGGCATATGCCTGCACTAGCCTTGGATAAAACTATCAGCGTTACAGTGGGACAAGTTTCAGCATGGGCTGTAGAAGGGCACTGGTGGCCCCAACCCTTGGTTGCTACTCGTGCTAAAGCCAATCACATCTTCACCACTAGCCTTACCCATGCTGGTTAGGTGGAAGTTAGCGCTGGTGCCAAGCCAGGCTGCAGTGGAGACAAGTTCCTTGACAATATCCTATACTCCCAAGCATGCCATCCAGCACCCACTTGTAACAGCCATGTGGCTGCAGCACCATGGGAAAGTAATTTATTTTATCTGCAGAGGGAGGGCTCAATTCTAGTGGCAGGTTTAAGAGTCAGCTCAGTAAGGCGGCAAACACTGATTGGGCCCCACATGGTCCAGCCTCCCCCACCTCCCATTTTCTGAAAAAGGTTTTTATTGGGGGTCCCCACACTCAAAGAACCTCTACCCCTCCCCCATTCCTCCCTGCATCCACACACCCCTGCCCTGCATTGTCACCAGGGCTCCCGCTACAGCCGCAAACCATCCCCACGGCTACTAACCTCACAGCTAGAGCCAGAGCACCTGAGGTTCTGCTGCCCTGTTTGAACTGCCCGGGCAGGGGGCAGAGAGGAGGGGCTGCCGATCAAGTGGAAAGTTCTGCTCTTGGTGGTCCCACTCAGCAGACTCCATGGAGGAGCCAAAAGAGACCCGCTCCCTAGGCAGTGTGATGGGCACACTGCTTTCCCTAGGGGTCCCAGCAGACTGGAAACACAGGCAGCAGTTAGAGCCTGCTCTGGGCAAAGACTGTGCAGCCAAGAGCCTCTGAGCCTACAGAGGGTCTCCAAGTGCCTGGGCCCCTTAGCAGCTGCTCCAGATATTCCTCTGCCACTGCCATCTGTGCCTCTCCGCCACACCTCTTGATTTTAGGCACCATCTGAGACCTCACACATAACTCAATCAGTCATCATGCCCAGGGGCCCCCTCACTGCATCGGAGTTGATGCACTCACATGGGTCACACACAGGGGTTAAAGTATAATTTGGCAGGCCCCTGAACCCTCCTAAATTGGAGGCCTCCCTCATGCCAGCGTGGGCCCCCCTCACGCTGGTGCATGCCCTCTCACACACTCCAGCTACTCCCCCCAAATGCCTGCCCCCACCTCAGCACTGCTCTCCACATGCCTGCCCGCCACCCCAGCTACTGCCCCTGGCCCCTGTCTTGCCACAGGCCCCCCCCTAGTCCCCACCATGCCATGGAGTCCTCCCCCGCTGCCCTGGGCCAACCGTCTCCCCTGCACTCTCTCTCTGCCAGGCCAGTTCACCTGTCCCTGAACCAGGGATTTCCCTAACACCCCCTACACCCCCCACACTCCTCCCACATTTCCCAACACCCCCCCTGTTGTCAATTAGTAAGTGTTATACCAAATGAGTGAGCACCCTCTATACCTCCCAAACCTCACCCTATACTCCCCCTAATTTCAAGTCCTGGGGAGACTACTGCCCCGACTGCCCCCCCCCAGGGTCCCCTTACCTGGCCACCATGTCACTGGAGCAGGCCTGGCCCCAGCTCTGAACATCCTCAGTCAAAGCAGCCTCAGGCCGGAGCCTTGGCCTGGGCTGGGGCAGATCCCTGCTTTCCTGGAACTCAGCAGAACAACGTTCTGGGGACTGGTATTTTTAGGGGCTCAGTATCGGGGCCCATAAAAATAAAAAATGGAGTAGGAACGCTGCATTCCGGGCCCCACTATTTTTAAATATTTACTTTAACCCGTGGTCACACAACCGTTGGCCATGAGCCTCCACTTCTATAGAGGGCCCAAGGGACCCACACCCTCCAGTCCTGCCAGGCATCTGCAAAACTCACAGCGCACTAGCATGCCCCATAGCATCTGGAAGTAGTAGAAGTTTCCTACCTTGTCCTACAGGGGTTGCAGCCACTGGATATGCTCCGGTATTGAAGGGGCAGCTGTTGGGAAATTTAGTTTCTTTCTATATCCTCCTCTTGCTGTGGGACACAGAGATACATGTCTGCCCACTCAGGCCTCTCCCACCCCCACAGCACCCTCTCCCACCAAACTCCTGCTCAGTCTGTGGATTGAATCTCCTGAACTTCGCACAGAATTATTTTTTCTTATAAACACAATTCTCCCCATAACTGAAGGCTAAATTAAGAAGTGAAAAAATAAATGTTTTTTAGGAATACTCTTCCAACTTAAAAAACAAGGAGTCCTGTGGCACTTAAAAGACCAACAAATTTATATATTGCATGAACTTTCGTGGAAGAAAATCCCACTTCATCAGACTTTTTGAAGTGGGCTTTTCTCCCGGTATGAGACTAGCTATCTAGGAAACAAACAAATGAACAAACAACAAACCAACCCCCAGAAACAAAAACACCCCCCCAAAGCAAAACCAAAACCCAAAAACCTATAAATACAAAATACAAGTTTAGAAAATGAAAGGAAAGATTGTTATTATGATCTGCCTCCAAAAATCCAAAGCAGAGAAATTATCATTTGTAAACTTCCTGATCAACCCCTGCAGGCTAAAAGCAAAGGCCAAGGATAGGATCTCAATTCCGCATGCATGAATCTGTTGTGTAAAGGCGTAAGTCAGAAAATGATTCATGGAGGACCACTGAAGTTGCACCTGTAGTAGCTGATATTTGCAGAAAAATCAAACCAACAGAGCCAATGATCCCAAACTATAGATCACGTGTGGCCAAACTGTGGCTCAGGAGCCGCAGGTAGCTCTTGAATGAAAAAAAATGTGGCTCTCAGATGAACTCAGCTTATACATGGGTCAAAGAGAGGAAAGTAGTCCCAGCCCAGAAGGTTTAAATCTCCCACTCTGAGCAAGCTCAGAGCATGCTTGGGGGGGAAGCCCCAGCCTATTCTTAGCTGCTAAAGCAGCCATATTGGATGCTCAGCTCAGTGTCAGGGCTTGAGGGTAAGGGAGGGGGTCAGGGATGGCAGGGAGAAGCAGTGGCATGATCTAGGACAGGAAGGAGAAGCAGTGGCCTGGTGGGGGACATGGGGGTGAAGCATGGCATGGTCAGGGACAGCGGGGAGAAGCATGGCATGTTTAGATTTTCTCAGAGGCCCTAATGCAGTTTACTAGTTGTTAAAGTAAAATTGTGTTTTACAAGTTCTTCTAAATATGTTAAATAATAAGAAATGAAAATATGAAGAAGAAAATAGATCATTTACTGTATAGGCCTCATTTTCATGGTAACTTTAAGTAATTATTAGAATCTGACATTAGTAGGATCAATATTTGCTCTCTTTTTATTATAAAATTAAAGCATGCAATGGATTTTAAACTTAATACTTTTGGAGTAGGTAAAAGTATATGGCTATATGCCTCAGTGCAACTTTCAAAGGTTTAATAATCAGCTTGTGTGGCTCTTGAGTTCCATAAGTTTGGCCACCCCTGCTATAGATGATCTTATAACCAAGAACACTCAAAAGACCTTGTGATGAACTTGAAATGAGCAAAGCCAAAGGTGCTGTAGATTATAAGCTCAACAATGAAGCAGATCAAGGGAGTCTTCCTTCTAACATAGATATGAAGTTCCTATCTGATAACATTTGCTTTCAAGACTCCATTTTATCACCAGAGCAACTGTGTATGTTTATAAAAATTGGCCCTTTCCAGCCTACTGAAAGTGATATGCCAAATGGACAGGCCCCTCTCCCTACTTACAAACTCCCATTTTGCATTTTCATTTACAGAATGAAAAATGCACTACACGAAGATTTGCAGGTCAAGTGGCTAGCATATGGTTATTTTTCTGATTACGCACGCTGTCACATTTGTTGATTGTTTGGAAATTCCCCCATTGAGCTTAAAGGTTTTATAGTAAGTTTCAATGGTTGGAAAAAATATGCTATTCATGGAAGAGCAAAAAACATGCAGCAGCTCTACTGTTCAAAGGGTCACAGCATCAATCCATGGTTTGATAAACAACCATCTGAAAATATTAGGCAGCGGAAGTAATAAAAATATTGCTTGAGACAGTCAACCCTTTAGCTAGTTTTGGTCTCCCTTTTCCCAGCCAGCATGAAATGCTGGAGAGTAAACAACGTGGTATGCACTTGTCTGGCAAGTAACTAACGATGCACATCATCCAACTTTTGCCCAACAGCTCAGTGATACCAAAAAGATCAAGTACTTGAGCAAGTCAATTACTTATGAATTTTGACTCTTTTAGCATCAGAAACCAGGAACTGCAGTCAGTAGATGCCCATATGCATATTTTATTGTCATCACAGATGTAACAAGAGATATTAGTCATGTTGCTCAAATGGCCATTTTATTTCATGTTAATAGGGGGAAATACTTGTATTTTTTTTAGGTTCAGTTTGAGATTAGTTCTTCCAAAATTTATTCTTTTACAAAAGAGACACAGAGGTATTGTCTCTTGGAGTCCAGACCAACTCGAATTTCAAAGGTGAGGGCCTCTTCATGATGTTTTATCAGAAATGGAAATGTTGTATCATCTGTTTGCCATCCCAGCCGCTGGAGTGGTTAGTGCTGAACACACCACAAGCCTGTTAAGACATATCAAAAACTACATGCATTCAAGACTATCACGGCCATGGGTGAGTGACCTTGTTCTCCTTGCAGGTGAGAAAGAGAAGACAGCATTGCTGAAGCAGGCCCACACCACAGAACAATTTGCCAAGGAATAGCATCTCCATAGAGCAAGGTTGCAATGATGACTGCAAATATACTAACCATCACTGTCTGGGTGAGACAATATTTCTGGTTTGGTTTTAAAACTTGTTGTGTTTAAAAAAAGGTCAAAATGATGTGACCATTGGGCCCCATAAAGGAAGTTTGTTGACCACGCCCTGACCCTTAAATTGACCCCTGTTGGTTTCACAATCTTTTAGAAGGTTTGAAGTTTGCTCTCTGACTGCTGCTCCACTGTGCAAAGCACTGATGCTAGAGCTCTGTTAGGAAAAAAGGGTGGGAGCACACATTTTATTGCCCAGAGGGATCTGCCACCTTGATGCTCTTTTGTAAAGCACAAACAAAAGAGATCACAGATTTGCTGATGTGCACAGCCTAAATCCCTCTTCAGAGGCTGCTTGGGTGAACCAGTGAACACGCTACGCTGATTTCTTAAGTACTATGTTGGGAAATCCCCCTTCATCCACAGCTGACATCAGGACAGGAGGCTGTAACCCTCCTTAGCCATATTCATACTCAGTAAAAGCCATCCCAAAGTGCCTTTGAGGGTGTTTCTGTTGAGTGTGCATCCTGATTGCCGTGCTGAACAGGGCACTCTGCCACCTGGGATGTCACTGCCTCTGCAGGTACCCTTCATTGAAAAGAATGACCTTATAAATCTTATTCTTCATTGTCATGTGATCACAGCCTCATTTATACAAATGCAGAAGGGTGGAAAGTTATTCTGATTTGTTGGCATTCAACACCAACTTGACACAGATGCATGACAGGATGTGGAAAATTAGCAGAAAAATTAGCTCGTGGGTTACTGAATTAGTAGCTGTGAATGAATTGCACGTGCAATGGGCATTTTAGAAACATAATCTTCGTGGATGAAGAGCCATTAGCCATCCCTCATCCTAGAGAGACTCAGCACAAGTTTCAATAACGCCCAAGTACACATTGCTTTTCTCCAGTGTACCCCAGACGTTAGGAGATTCTTGTACCTCTCTTTGTTGCTCCCATGTAGCCTAGTTGTTAACTGTCCATTCACATTTGTTCTATTCTCCTATGTAGCCATGTCCAGCAAAGGACTTAGCGTTATAAGCCAACTTCCCCCTTCACATCCACAGAGAAGCTCCTATTCTACCGTGGTATGTGCGTGTAACCCTGGTGTGATCCTCCAAATCCATTTGGCTCCCAGCTAATTTATCAGTGTACACAATTCCTTCCTCTCTTACAAACTTCCATTGAGCACACGCTAACCACATGTACTGCCTCCCCCATCTACCATGGCTCCCTAAGCTCAGTGAGCCAAAGTGATTTGAAATCCTTTGACAAGCTGCTGGGTCCCAGATGTTTCTCACTGCACCCTTTGCCTCCTCTGACCAGTGAGCCACAAACATACAGGCATCAGTTTGGAGTTTCTGCTGCCCTGCAGGATTAGGCATCGTTAGGCTGACACACAGATGATCTTCTAAACAAACCGTACTGTGTATAAATCCTTTGTAAATTGTTTATTTAGCTGATGAGGAATGATGGAGGAGAAGCAGATGGGGCCATGTTCTTCCCAATTGTTGCCCAGGACTAAAGCTGACACGCATTCAGAAAGTGCATGTACCAGGAAAGCGAGTAGAGGAGTTTTCAGAACTAACTGGTCACTTCCATGCTAGAGAACAGTGATAGACTGACAGCATGGCTGCTTCTGTTAATCCCTAGAGTAGGTAGCTGGGAAGTGGTCCTAGCTATCAGGACCTCCTATGACAGCTGTATTCTTCTGACAAAATGACACTGTTGACGAGCAGGTGGAGGCTTGTGGCCACAGGGACAGAGCTTCCCTGGAAACCAGACCAAGAATATGGAACTCGTTGCTGAAGGAAATCAGAATGGCCATTGATCTTGCCGCATTCAAAGCCAACTATAAGAAATATTTGGAGCCCTACCTTTCCCTCAGGAGTGTTCTCATTGATTCATTCATGAGAAAAACAAAAGCAGAAAGGAATGACAGAGAAAAAGAAACACAGTCACCTCTTAAGAAATGGGTGGCACCCAGAGATGGTGGAGTAATAGGGAGGGATGGCTGGATGAAGGGTGGGATGTGTATGGGTTAGATGACTAGCATGGACATGGACAGAACACGTTTCCACTCAACATTTGTCCTGACTCCCTCTTTCCTAGCTCAATGGGTATTAAGGCACCACTCACATTCAAGAATTCTCAGAGATTTGAGAGACAATGCAGCGATGCAGTGTGGGTGAATCCATGCTACATTACTATATTTACCTCTTCCATGAAAGATACTTGTTTGTCCCCAGTTCATGAAGGACCTGCTACCACACCCAGTCTCTATCCAGGCAGTTTTGTTTTCCAAACACAGGTAAAAATTCCAGACAAGTCCTCAGCTCCTCCTGGGCTACAGCTCCCAGGAAAGTTGCCCTTTTGGCTTGCACACTCCCTGCCCACATGACCCATCTGGGGTCTTTTAACCAAGCGCTGCCACCCATGGTTTTATTCCTAGAGACTTTCACAAGTCGGTTCCTATGGCAGCATTTCCCCCTTCCTTACTGACAAGCCAGCTTTCCACAGTTCCAGGTGCTGCCCAGTCATTACAATTCAAAGCACCTATCATGACACATTAGAGCTGCTTAAATTTCAAGATGCCAACCACCCTGTGACACCAGCACACACTGCATGTTGCTTATCAGAGTGCACCGTCTCATGGACAACCATGCAGCGACCCAGAAATGGATCTAGGTGTTGCAACACAGAGCATCATGGCACTTAGCTGGTAGGCATCTGGGAGAGTCAACGGAACAATACTGTAATCCACAAAGTGCTTTAGGCACCCAGGGTCCATATTGCAGCATACAGGGGGAATGCTATCTTGGCTTGCAATGCTACAAAGCCAGCACACAATACAGGGTCCTGCCAAAATTAGCAAATAGTGGGTGCTGACCCCAGTGGTGTGCACTAAGCACTGCCTCTTTCTGAGAGCAAGGCCAGCAGCTAAGTCCAGGCTACTGGGAGGTGCTTATCTCAGCTTTGCAATCCAGGAGCAGAAATCCAGCTCCTGGCAGCAGGCTAGGCACCCAAGGGGTTTCTTGTGGGAATGAATTCATGATTTATTACAAGCCCTTAGAAACCTGACATGTTTCTTTTCCAAAATATCTGGATGCCATCCCTTTCTGCTCAAATTTGTTTGTTGTTTTAGGGCTGCTCATAAAACTGGCTTGGATCAGCCTGACACTTAGCCTTACTCTTAAAGGGTCCTGAACACAGTCAGTCTTTGCCTTCAGTTGGAGCTAGGCAGTGTTAAGCAGCTCCTATGGCACACAACTATAATCAGCACATGGAGCAGGCCTTGGATGAGAGGCAAAACAATGGCTCTGACTTCTTGTGCTTACTAACAAACCCTTTCTGAAATCAAACAGCTTCTAGCTCAGGTATCGTACATCTATTCTACATTGAGCTGGGAGGAGCTGTTTGCCTCCCCTCTTACCCACTGTTGTGTGTTGCTGCTAAACATTTTCCCTCCTAGAGGTGGCTGCTTTTCAGACATGGTTGAAATGATCTCTTTATGCAAAGTGTTCAGAGGTTTTACAATCTTTCAGGTTGCAAGGAGACACATGTGAAGTCAGAGGTTGAAAGCAGCAAATTCACAGCTAACTACTTCACTTCTAATGTGAATCAAAGTGATTGTAAAAAGTGCATGTCTTTACAATGCAAAAGCTCTCTTGGGAAGCAGGTGGAGTACTTCAGTTCCCTTCCAAATCCCACATTTGTTTTTTTAAGTCTACAAATGTCATTCAAGGGCTGCACTTGTTTACCAGAACTAGCCATGAATTAAAATGCAAGTTTTATTAGACAAGGTTTCACATCACAGATGTTTGCCTGCACTACAAAACTGTGTGCTGTAAAGCTTGATAAGCTGTCTAGCTGAGGTCAAAAGGATCACACTCCCAATGCACCTCCTTTTTTGCTGGGCATGGTGCAGCCCTATCTTCAACTCTGGGACTTCTTGTCAGACCCATAACTAGTAGTTTCTGGACCTGGAGCAAGGACCCCAGAAGCACCCCTCTCCCCCCGGCCCCAATCCTAGTGGGAGATTTTAGAGGGCAGAGGGGATGGATCCAGCTTCCCACAGTAGTTGGGGATGGATCCAGATCTGTTTCCAGCTGCCATGGGGAGCCAGATCTGTCCGCCGAGCCCCCTAAAACTCCATCACCACCACCGCCCACAGCAATCAGGATGCCCTCCCCCCCACCTCAGCTTGCCAGTGGCAGCAGAAGCTTTCCAGCTAATCCTGCAGCAGCTGGGAACGGATCCGGATTCCCCCAGCCTGCCAGCAGCAGTGAAAAAGCTTCTGCCACTGCCAGCAGGCTGCTGGGATATTGATCTGTCCCCAGCCACTGCTAGGCAAGCAGGGAAGCTTCCACCACCAGCAGCAATCTGGATCCCCCCTGCCTCAGCTTGCCAGTGGCAGTGGAAGCTTCCCCGCTTGTCTGGTGGCAGCTGGGGATGGATCCAGATCCTGACAGCTGTGGCAGAAGCTTTTCACTGCCGCTGGCAGGCCAGGGGAATCTGGATCCGTTCCCAGCTGCCACCGAACAAGCTGGAAAGCTTCCGCTGCTACCGGCAAGCCGAGGCAGGGGGGCAGATCCAGATTGCTGCTGGCAGCAGTGATGGAATTTTAGGGGGCTCAGGGACGGATCTGACTCACCATGTCAGGTGGGAACAGATCCGGATCCATCCCCAGCTGCTGTGGGAAGCTGGATCCACCCCCTTCACCCTCTAAAATTCCCCACCTGGGGCTTTGCCCCATTCCCCTGGCCTACTTATGGCTCTGCTTCCTATCCACAGCCCATCCAAGCCAGCAGTGATTTGCCCCCTCTCATGACTCACCCTTACAGCCAAGTCACTTCTAGTCCTCACTCATGCCACGATAGTAGGGAGTCTGACGCAACAGAAAGCCAGTCATTCTGCTCCAGAACTTCAACCCTACCTTAGCTTTGACCATCCTTATTTTGTATTATCTCAGGCATTTTGCCAACTCCTTCCTTTGGGGGCTGTAGAAAACCCAGGCCCTCCCTCTTCCCCCGGGGTTCAGCAAGGGGCCTTCCCTGGGCCCTCAGACACACTACTCTTTCCCTGGGCCACATCCTGCCTTCCTTGTGCCACATTCCAAGCTGGCCACCACGTTAGTCTAGTTCTGCAAAACAAGCTAGGAGTCCTGTGGCCCTTAAAGATTAACAAATTTATTTATAAATAAATTCATTAATCTTTAAGGGCCACAGGACTGCTTGCTTATCCTGCCTTCAGGTGCCTCTCACCAACATGCTCCATCCAGTGCTTTCTCTTTCCAGGTCCTGGTGTCTTATGCCACTTCAGGTTGATACCAAGTCCCTAGGCTGGCTATCTAGTTATTGAAGGAGATCCAACTCCAACAGGGCTGTTTTCTTAGATGGTGATAAATTCCAAAGGGGTAGCAGTGTAAAGCTAATTCAGCAAAACAAACAGGAGTCCTGTGGCACTTTTAAAGACTAACAAGCCTATTTATTACAATTTGGTAGTCTTTAGGAGTACCACCAGACTCCCTGTTTGTTCTCTTAGGGTTCCTCTGGTGGTAGCTTTTCCTGGCCCAGGTGTTCATTGAGTTGAGCAGCTAGCTTCTAATTAGCACCCAAGGCAGTGAAATACTTGCAGGTGGGTTTGTTCTCCCTAAAGAGGTAGTCTGGGCCCCCATACCCCTAAGAGGGATCTGGACATGCTGTGATTGGCCCTGGCTTTACTATCTCAGTGCTGTGCCATACAACTGACACAGGGTAGCTCTGTTATCCCAGTTTGACTGACTGGGGACCAAGGCACAGAGATACTAAAGGGAGCATACCTGAAGGGATTTCTGCTTTGCAATGCTGAGCATCAAGGAGCCTATCTTTCAGGCAGCCAAAGAACTGCAGAAATAACTTAATGATCCACACAGTGGATATTGGGTATGAAGTCCTGGGCCCAGCCTAAGGGGGGACCTTGGGCTTCAGCCCTTAGGGGCCCTGTGAGATCCACCCTGCCCCATGCCAACTCCTCATCCCACACAGTGCTGGCAGAGCTTGGGGGGGACATTGTGGGGATTTGGGGGTGCTGGAAGGTGGAGGCCTGGGACCAGAGGCTAGGCTCTGCATTCCTATCCTGCCCCTGAGCCAGCTGGTCCACCTGGTCAGCCCCTGGTAGTAGGGTGGGCCAGTGCATGTTCACTGCTCTCCATTCTGGGGGTGGGGGCTGGGGCTGGCTGGCACACAGTGCAGCCTTCCAGGGCCCATGGCCCTGGAGGCTGCACCATGCACCAACCCCGCTTCCTGGGGCAGACCAGGCTGGGATGGGAGCACTGCTGGAACACCTGCTCTCCAAATAATGTTGGCACTTCAGCAGGAAACAGGCACCTGAACTAAAGGGAGGCAGCCCAGCCACACACCTGCCCAGGGGGAGGAAAACAGTCCCAAAGGTAGGGTTACCAGATACCAAAGCTTGGAAAGGAGGACAGGGAAGTACAAAAAGGAGGACACATGGAGAAGATGTGGTGTTAATGTAATTGTCTTCTGTTTTTAGGAGGCTCTCAAACATTTCTCCCTAAAAATAGGGTATGCTGGAATGCCCCAGAATACTTTAACCCCTAATAAAAAGGGGGACAAAAATCATGTATTTTTAAAATGCCTGCCAGAGGGAGGACATGTCTTCCTTTTCCTGAGGTCTGGTAACTCTACCCAAAGGGAGCTTTCATCCTGAAAGCTTAGGTACTTTATATGCTCACAGAGTTCAGGGGCATTTTGTGGATTGGAGTGGTGCTAAAACCAGCACCAGGACACATCTCACCATCACAGAGGGCAGCTGTCCCAGCACAAAAGCTGGAATCCAAGTCCTCCAGAGTACAGCTTCTCAGTGTAACCACTGGGCCACTTGCATTCTCTGCTCCACTCCCTAACCTTCCTTTTTCCATAATGACTGGCCTAACCTTCCTGCTGGCCAGAATTCTGCAGCCAGCCGCTCTGAGTCCAACAGGGAGGGCTGCTGCTGGGGTCCTGAGCAGGGGGATCCTCAGCCCAACGAGAGCCCTGGCTCCATGCCAGGAATTCCAGGGCATGGCACTGGCACTCCAGGGCATGAATCTGCCACTCCATGAGGTCGAGCAGGCAGTCCATCTGGGCCTGCTCTACCTTGCAATGGGCATGCTCCTCCTCCCTCTTCCGCTCCCACCATGCTTGGAGATTTGCCTCGGCATCATCTGCGAGCTGGAGGTGGTCTTCCAGGATCTCCTCCATGGACCTATACCCCCTTCTCCTCTGGGTTGGGGCTGAGCGCATCCTGGGAGTGGCCAGTGTCATGGGCACAGGGGCTGCAGGAGAAAAGCAAAGAACAAGAGTTTCACCCCCATCAGCTAGTGTGGAGTGCAGGCTGACAGCAGCTGCTGTCCTGTGCCCATCCCCCTGCTTCCCACTCCCACTGTCCTTTGGGATATGGACCCCTTAGTGTATGCCACTGTGCTCTGCTGCACAGGGTGTGGGCAGTGCCCAGGGTGGTGAGCCCCAGGCAACCCTGCCCCTGGGGTTTTTCCAGAGGCCATGTACCAATGGTGTCAGGCGCATGCTGTCTGGCCTTGCCTGTCACACCAACAGTGCTCCCACCCCATGTCCTGCCAGGCCCCCACCCTGCCCAGCTCTGGGTTCCCCCCACCATATGGCCCCCTGCCCGTGTGCCCCCATGGGAGTGCCTCTGCCACCCCACCCCCCCACAGGACTCTGCCTATCCCCAGGCCCTTTCCACCACATTCCTTGTCCCACCTGCCTGCCCCACTATGCCTACTAGGAGGGAAGCACATACTGGCATGTGCAGCAGGAGCCTGGCATGACATCCCCTCATCCAGGGTGGGGTAGCCTCCTCCTGGGTCCCAGGGATGAGCCCCAGGGTGGCACTGCCCAGCAACCATGCAGTGCCCTGTGCTGGGATGCTCACCTCCCCCAACTCAGTACTACATCCTCATCTGCCAAGCCCTCCTCCTGGTCATCATCCTGGTGGTGGGGGCTCAGTAGCATCAATGGTGCCAACTAACTGACTGTCAATGGCCTCCTGGCCCAGGAAGGAGTACAGCTGGCTGTAATAGGGGCAGGTGGTGTCACTGCCCCCAAGCACTGCATGGTCTCCCAGGCCCTGTGGTAGGCCTGGTAGAGGTCTTTGATCTTCACCCATACCTGCTGGGTCATGTGGGTGTGGTCCCTCCCTGCTAGGGCCTCCAACATGGACCTATACACCTTCCAGTTCCTCTAGCTTTCCTGGAGCTAGGAGTGTATGGCCTCATCCCCCCATACAGCCAGTAGATCTATGATCTCCTGGTGGGTCTAGCATGGGGCCTACCTGGCTCTGTTCTCTGCTATACAGCCAGAGTCCTACTAGCTCTGGGTGTGGAGCAAGGTGGGCTGGGCTTTATCCCACTCTAGAATTGGGCAGGGCAGGCACTTTCTGCTTGCCAGGAAGGTTTCCAGGTGGCCAGGAGGCCAATTAAGTTGACTTAAGCCTAATGCCAGGTTACATTGGCTTAAGTTGATTTAACAAGTAAGATTTATTAAGCTGATTTAAGCAAATACTTAAATTGACTTAATTAATTCCAGACGTAGCCTGGGCTTTGCTTAAGTCAACTTAAGGGGCTTTAAGTTGACTTAAGCCCCTCGAGTAGCCATAGCCAGAGATAATCCAGAATAGCTTTTCAAGTACAGCTATTCCAGAATAAGTGCCTGAATAATTCCATATCTGGGTGCTCTTATTCAAGAATAAAAGTGCCTTTGCTTCCAAATTAGCAAAGGGAGGGGGTGCCACAAACTGGTATTAAGGTGCCAAGGCTTCCTGGAAAGAAGGCATGACACACAGGTCACCCCTGCAGTGCACTGGCAGAGCCTAGAGAGACAGCTGACTAAAGCTCTTGAGGGAATAGGCGCTCCTAAGTCAAACCCAACTAATGAGATGATCTTGAAGAGGGGAAAGATTAATCATTGTTGGCAGCCAAGAATGTGCAAGTGTAACAAAAGCCAAAGCTTTTTTTATTACAGCAGGGAAGACGACTTTAGCTAAGAATTGTTAAACCTATTGCAAGAATAAATTTTCTTTGAGTCAAACCATAAAATGGGGAGTAAAATCCTTTTAAGCCAGTGACAGTTCCTAATGGAACAGACATTTTTTTCTGCAAACCAAAAAGAAAAAAAAAGAATTAATAAAACTGTGCTTTAGATTATTAAGTGAATAGATTAGGCTTCAAAATGGAAAATATTTACTCAGGCAAAACCCGCTCATTTAATATCTTGCTTATTCAAACC
This sequence comes from Podocnemis expansa, assembly GCA_007922195.1. NCBI lineage: Eukaryota > Metazoa > Chordata > Testudines > Podocnemididae > Podocnemis > Podocnemis expansa. The sequence continues at coordinate 2,650,413 of ML681971.1, read as the reverse complement.
ACACTTCAATTCTTTTTTTTTAAATTGGGATTATAATTGGACAGCATAATGACATTTGTGGCCTGTATAAATATGTGTTTGTGAATCCAGTTAGTCCAGATTCAGGCAGTAAAAGGAATGATGCAAAAAGCCTTTTCCTTGCCAAACTCCAGGTAACGTTAGAGTTTCTGCACTCACCAGTAATGATTTTGGGGTCAGACATTTCCTGGCAGTTTATGACCAGTTGGAGGACGTGAGGCGAAGCAAAGAAAGCTTATCATAGCTGGTCATTAAATGTCTGGAAACATCTGACTGGGAGGTCATTATTGCTATTACAGCCTGAGAAGATATTAAAGAAAACTGAAAGTCATTTTTTTTTTTGCATGTGGAAGATAGGAATCCACCAAATTCAGGTCCACATCAACTGGATCCTAATTTCTTCGAAGTGTAGGCCATGACTGACTGCAGGATTTGGCAGAGCTCCATTTCTAGTACTGGATAGTTGAAAACATAACTGCTGTTTGCCATGGATCAGTACAAGCCCAGGTCTCCAACAATGGCACTTAGCAGGATATTCAGTTCCATGGCTGAATGTTCAGATCACATACATGCTTACATGATTGGCCCAGGCTTTACGCATCTCCCCCCCCCAGCTCTGCACAGCATCCCCTGCCCTCCATGCTAGACACACTAGACCCCAGCTGTCAGTCCTGGAACTAGGTATTTTGTTGCCCAAGGCATGCCTGGAGCAAGCAGTGCATGGAATGTGCCCTTAGACTGAGCCATGAATGGAGCCTTTCGATACGTGCCCACTACAAAGGCCCAGTCGCCCCACCCTAGTTATGGCCCTGCCAGCTGGGCACACCTCACCCTGTTCTCCCAACTCCGTGAAGTCCCCCAGCCCTGAGCCCCTTCCCCTGCCCTCCCCAGCCCCATGCATCCCCCAGCCCTGAGCTTCTTTTCTTGCCCCTCAGCCCTGTTCACCCCCTTCCCAGCCCAGAGCCCACACCCAGCTTCTGAGGCCCCCACCCTCCAGGCCAGCATATTACTTTCTGTTGCTGGGTCTCAAGGGGGAGCTGTGAGATGCTGAACCTACTCCCTCTCCGCACAGGTGGTGTTTACATCTCCCGCCCTGGGCCACGTGCCTTGGAGCACAGCAGGGTGGGAGATTTCAAAAGGCCCCACTGGCCCCAGTTCACAGGAGCAGCTCAGGGCACTCCACAAAGCATTCAGGGCCTGTGCCCCTTGTGCCCAGTGATGCCCCTGCCTACTCTCCCTGTGACCTCTGGGCTCCCAGCCTAGGCAAGCAGTCATAGAACTCTGGGCTGCCAGCTGGAAGGAGCATCTTCATTGCTAATAGCTTGGAATTGGCCCCAAGTGCTCCTCAGGAGGCATTTTTCTAGAATTGTTGTGTTGCTGCCTTCTCATTTGTTTTCCCAACACCCCCTCTAATCAACGAAACCAATAGGCTCTTGCAGGAAAGCCACAGCACAGCTCCACAGTGCCTGTCTCATTCACTAGGTCAGCATGCGTGACATCAGGCTGATTCATGACATGGCAGGATGTCTAGATTGCTCCAATAGCTCCACATCCACCCCAGGACTGGCACTGCCTGTGAAGTCAGCCCAGGTTGGGGGGCTGCATGGGAAGGTGATGGGTGGCTGCCAGCGAATGCAGCCATCCTTCTTTTGTTTTCTATGGGAGAGTAAGTCCACACCACTTCATTCACAGTAAGCAGAGAAAGGAATAATAAACTGCAAAAGCCTGAATGGACTCACTTCTGAAACTCATCTGACTGTGCAACACTCAGCAGGAAGCATATATATGTCAGTGTACACAGAGCCTCATCAAATACCTGAGAGCTGAGCCAGGATAATGGGTTTTTGTCTTTGAACTTGTTGGCCTGCCAGAGCTTCTTCCTATTCTCTTTCCCTATAAGGCTTCAACAGAGCTCAAAGCAGGGTGTGGTGGCTGCAGCTGGCTCCTTGATAGGGTTACCAGATGTCAGGCAAAAGGAGGACCTGTCCTCCTTTTTACCTTCATGTCCTCCATCCAGTAGGCATTTAAAAACACATGATTTTACTTACAGGGGTTAAAGTACACTGGAATGCCCCAGAACACCCTATTTTTAGGGGGAAGCATTCCAGGGCCCCCTTAAAACAGAAAAATATTACATTAATACTACATTTTCTACATGTGTCCTCCAGTGTCCTTCTTTTCATCCTTCCCTGTCCTCCTTTCCATGCTTTGGTATCTGGTAACCCTACTCCTTGAGGGTACTTTCAATCTCTGGCTGCATGGCTGTGTTGCTGGGTTCTGCCTCTTTTCATAGGTTCTAAGGCTGCAAGGGTCCATCTAGTCATGACCTGCTGTATAGCACAAGCCAGAGAAGTGCCCTCAAGAAATTGTTTGAATGAGGGCAGATCTTTTGGAAAAATACCCCCCAAAACTTGCCAGTGATGGAAGATTCACCACAGCCCTTGAAAAGTTGTTCCAATGATTAATTATACTAAGTGATAAAAACTGACACCCCCTTATTTCCAATCCAAATTTGTCTAACTTTAACTTCCAGCTGCCTTTGTCTGCCAGATTGACAAGCTCATTATCCAGTATTTGTTCCCCATGTAGATACATATATAGACTGTAAACAAGTCACTTCTTAACCTTTTCTTTGTTCAGCTCCTTGAGTCCATCAAGTTTTCCAATCCTTTTGCTACTCCTGTGGCTCTTTCCTTGAACCCTCTCTGATTTAACAATGTTCTACTTAAATGGTGGACACCAAAACTGGACACAGCATTCCAGCGTAAGTTCCATCCGTGCCAAAGATGGAGGCACTATAATCTCTCTACTCCTAGCTGAGATCCCTCAATTTATGTATCCATGGATCAATCAATCAATCAATCATAGGGCTGGAAGGGACCTCATGAGATCATCGAGTCCAACCCCCTGGGAATTGAACCCAGGACCTTCCGCATGTTAAGTGGAGGTGCTAACCACTACACTATATCACTGGATCACATTGGCCTTTCTGGCAACATCATCATATAGTAGCTCACATTCAGTTGAGTATCCTTACTGATCCCCAAGTTTTTTTTTTTCAAAGTCACTGCTTGCTAGGATAGAGTCCTCCATCTGGAAAGTATGGGCACATTCTTTGTTTCCAGATGTAGATAATTCACAAGAGAGCACATTACTGCCAGGGAAACAAGAAACCTGCAGGAACAATAGAAACATTGATGAGTTCATCTAAATTTCCAGTTAACCAGGACTGTGGAGAGTTTAGCATAAACTAAATTGGGTGTGGCTAGAGGAAGCAACCTTTTTTATTTAATCAACTGATGCACACATGATACACTAATTCCTGGGGGCAATGTTGTCCTGGAGTGTATGAGTTGATTCTGATATGTGGTCCCTAGACAGAGCTATGCTGAATTGGTTCCATGGGGTTGAATGCTCCAAGTTCACCTGGCAGCCACTGGCCAGTAAATAATGGAGTAACGTGAGGAATAATTTGGCCCAGTGTCTGCAGAGTCTGCCTAGTTAACTGCACCAGAAATTGTGAGACTTTCAACATGGCTCCATTTTCAAAAGCATTATGTCCAACAGAAACTGCTTTATCCTCATTCATGTTACAGGGTTTCATCATCTCACCCTACTGTGAAACTGAGGTCTGTGTACTCTTAACAGACATCAGCCTCTGTCTGTGTGTGTAGATATAGAATCATAGGGTTGGAAGGGACCTCATAGAATCACAGGGTTGGAAGGACCTCAATGTGTTATCCACCCACTTTTTCTTCAAATATGACACAGTTCTTGGAACACATGCGATAAACCATTCCAAGCTGGACTGCCATTTCCTCTGATTGCACTCATGAGAGGCCAGGGATGCAACTGCAAGTATATAAATACACAGTTCTAGAAAGGATGCTGAGTCATTCTCCCTCCCAAGTTTCTATCCCATCCATTTCTTGTGTCTTCCTGCTCTATCCCTAGGCCCTACTTTAGTCAGGGCATTGCTTCTGAGCAACAGTATAGTCCAGCCTGCTAAGGGGTCTGGACAGAAATTCCTGGCATGAAATTCTGACACCAGTGAAGTATTCATGCAGTACCATTGAAGATGCCAAGAACCTCATTAGCCAGGATTTCATCCATGGTGACTGATGATATAAAGCATGACCTAGCACCTGACAAAGGAACACAGCTAGCCACAGAAGATGATGAGCAGGAAGCAGGCCTCTCTCTTGGTTGCCTGGCAGTCATAGTCAATCCTTGATCAGGCAAAACTCCCTGTAACAGGGAGGCTTATCTCTTAAGGGCTAGAGGCCTGGGCTAGTCAATCCTGATTATGAAGGAAACTCACCCAAACAGTGACCGTGACTCCCCTAGAAAAGACAGCAGGAAGCTGCAGAGAAAGAGAGTTCTCAGGGAGTACAGAGGGGAGTGTAGAGGCTGCAGGGAGTAAACAGGTGGCAGCAGAGGAACTTTGGATTTGGGGAAAGCGATTCAGGCCAGGCACTGACTTGCCAAGGAGGGAAAAGGATGAGTCTGAGGAGGAACGTGAGAACTTTATTTTTAGTTATGTTAATACAATAAACCAGAACATCAGAAAGGCAGTGAATGGACAAAAGGAGTTGTGAGCTATTGAAAATCCCCTTGCTGAGGGAAATTGAGGCAGGAGCTGCTTGCACAGCTGCCCTAACATCACAAGAGGACACCTGGGAGGCAGTCTCCTGATGATGACACTCCCACTGACCTTTTCTTTTGGCCTGAACAAGAGCTAAGTAAAAGTGACATGAGGACTCTGGGAGGTGGCTTGTGACATATGCTGCAGTTCCACGTGAAATTTCTGGGGACATGTAATTCTTCCACTCTATTCTGTGCTGATTAGGCCTCAGTTGTAGCATTGTGTCCAGTTCTGGGTGCCTTATTTCAGGAAAGATGTGGACAAACTGGAGAAAGTCCAGAAAAGAGCAACAAGAATGATTATAGGTCTGGAACACTTGACTTACAAGGGAAGATTGTACCAGTCTCCTGCATGTAATTGGTCCAAGGCAGTTAGTGCACACTCTCTGGTTGCTCAGGCGATGGTCCCATAGCGAGCAACCCCAGCCCCAGATACCACAGTGGGATCTTCTGTCTTACAGGGAGTGGGATCCTTCTCCAATCACCATATATTCATGTCATTCCATTTAAGACAGAAATGAATCATGCCTAACATCCTTGACTCACACCCTCTAAAGTCCATACAGCTTTAGATAAAACAAACACTAGTTTACTGATTAGGATATGATTTTAAGTGACTATATGGCCAATAATGCACAATCATTTAATAAAGCAGTCAGGAGTTGCCATAATCAAAAATAAAGGATATAAAAACTGCATACTAACCTAGTAACACTATCTAGGATCACACTTTTGCTTGTTCTCATCTTTCTTACCCTAAAATCTGGCTGTTTGGTGGTTTTCAGCGTGAGCAGGCACTCTTGGCAATGTGGGGTAAGTTGTGTATCTTGCAGTTCTTCTTCGACCACTGCTCACATACATTCTGAGTCAGATGTGTAAATGTCACAGTGCACTGTCATCCAGAAGCTTGTTCACCAACGCCCCCTCGGTTCCGCACTCTAGCCGCGGTATACAGGTGGTGATGAAGGCTTTAAAAGCCAGTGGCTGAGCGACCAGAGGGAGCTTGCGACCAGGGGACAGCAAACAGGGGAGTTTGAGAGGGAGTTTGGGGAGGAGTTTGTGAAACCACGATGGTGAAGAGGAGCCGCACTGCTGCCAGCGCCCCTTCTGTCTCTTCTACCTGTGCCTGTAGCCAGACAGACATCCTGACCATAGATATCTCTACCCAGACCCTGGTGTGGACTTGCAGGGACTGCAGCCTGCAGTTCCCTGTCTCCAACGATCAGGCTGGGGAGATGAATCGATGTGACAGGTGCCTGCTGGTGGAATCTCTCAGGAGGCAGGTGGGAGAGTTACAGGAGGAGGTGTCTCGGCTTAGGAGTATCCACACCCTGGAGAAGTTCCTCGACAGCATCCACGAGGAGAAGTTCAGGATGGAGGGCACTGACCAGGTACCAGAGACTACTGCCACAACACTGGAGCTGGATGGGGAGCCTGTGGCAGGGGGAGGACACTGGCAGCTGGTTACCTCTGGCGGTAGGCAGTGCTCCACCCCTGCCCAAAACCCACCCTCTGTTGTGGTGAAGAATTGTTATGCGGTGCTAGAGACAGAGAAGGAGGTGGAAGAGGAGAGGCCATGCACCCCCAAGGCTGGGAGGATCACAGCCACCACAGCTAGGAGGAAACGTAGAGTTGTGGTGGTTGGGGACTCACTTCTGAGGGGGACGGAGGCACCCATCTGTAGCCCTGACAAGATCTCTCGAGAGGTATGCTGCCTGCCAGGTGCCCGCATCCGAGACATTACGGAGGGATTGTCGAGAATCATCCGCCCCTCTGACTACTACCCCATGCTTCTCATCCATGTAGGAACCAATGATACTGCGAGAGGTGATCCTCGGCAGATCAAAGGTGACTTCAGGGCTCTGGGAGCACGGGTGAAGGAGTTTGGAGCACAGGTGGTGTTCTCCTCGATTCTTCCGGTCAAGGGTAGAGGCCTGAGCAGAGACAGATGCATCCTGGAGATGAACGTTTGGCTGCGAAGATGGTGTCGTCAGGAGGGCTTTGGCTTCCTCGACCATGGGTTGCTGTTTCAGGAAGAAGGACTGCTAGGCAGAGATGGACTCCATCTTTCGAGGAAGGGGAAGAGCATATTTGGACGCAGACTGGCTGACCTAGTGAGGAGGGCTTTAAACTAGGCCTGAAGGGGGAAGGAGACCAAAGCCCACAGGTAAGTGACTATGTGGGAGACCAGGGGGATGGGATGGAACTTGGGGGGTGCCGGGACTGTAACTACAGGGATAGAAGAGAGGATAATTGGAACATGCGGGGGGAATCAAATAACTTTCTTAGATGCTCTAATGAAGCCCTAATGCCTGAGGCAGGTGGGAGAGGTCAACACCAAAAGAAAATCCAGGGAGGTAGATACAATAGAATTGAAAGTCAAAATGGGAAAGTAGGGCAATCAGCTGGGTATCTTAGGTGCCTATACACAAATGCAAGGAGCCTGGGAAACAAGCAGGAGGAATTGGTAGCACTAGCGCAGACAAAGAACTATGACATGATTGGGATAACAGAGACGTGGTGGAATAGTTTGCATGACTGGAGCTCTGCAATAGATGGGTATAGACTGTTCAGGAAGGACAGGCAGGGAAGGAAAGGGGGAGGAGTAGCACTATATGTAAAGGAGCTCTATGACTGCTCAGAGCTTCATTATGAAAGTGGAAACAAGCCAGTTGAAAGTCTGTGGGTTAAGTTTAGAGGGGAGAGCAACAAGGGGGATGTTGTGGTAGGTGTCTGCTACAGACCACCAGATCAGAAGGAGGAGGTGGATGAGGCATTCTGTGGACAACTGACAGAAGTTTCTAGAGCACAGGCCCTGGTTCTCATGGGGGACTTCAATTACCCTGACATCTGCTGGAAGGCCAATACAGCAGTGCACAGGCAATCCAGGAAGTTTCTGGAGAGTGTTGAGGACAACTTCCTGGTACAAATGCTGGAGCAACCAACGAGGGGCCTTGCACCTCTCGATCTGCTGCTCACAAATAGAGAAGAATTTATCAGGGAAGTAGAGGTCAATGGCAGCCTGGGTAGCAGTGACCATGAAATGATTGAGTTCAAGTTGATGATTAAAGGAAAGAAGGAAAGAAGCAAAACGCAGACCCTGGACTTCAGAAAAGCAGATTTTGTCTCCCTCAGGGAACTGATGGGCAGGATCCCTTGGGAGGCTGATCTGAAGGGGAAAGGTGTCCAAGAGAGTTGGGTGCATTTTAAAGAAACCCTGCTAAGGGCACAGGAAGATACAATTCCGATAAGGAGAAAGCACAGCAAATGTGGAAGGCGCCCACTGTGGCTTAACAGAGAGCTCTGCACTGAGCTGAAGCATAAAAAGGACGCTTACAGGAAGTGGAAGCTAGGACAGATGACTAAGGAGGCATATAAAGACATTGCTCGGGACTGCAGGGATAAAATCAGAAAGGCCAAAGGACAAATGGAGTTGCGACTAGCAAGGGATGTGAAGGATAACAGGAAGGGGTTCTACAAGTATATCAATAACAAGAAGAGGATCAGGGATGGTGTAGGTCCCTTACTGAATGGGGCAGGCATCCTCGTGACAGAGGATGAGGAAAAAGCTGAAGTGCTCAATGGTTTTTTTACTTCAGTTTTCACAAGCAGGGTCAGCTCCCAGCCCACTACACTAGGTACGGGGGACTGGGGAGAAGAAGAGAGGCCCTTGGTGACAGTAGGTCAGGTTAGGGACTGCTTAAATAAACTAGATGTGCACAAGTCCATGGGGCCGGATGAACTGCATCTGAGGGTGCTGAGGGAGCTGGCTGATGAGATAGCAGTACCGTTGGCCATTATCTTTGAAAACTCGTGGCGAACGGGGGAGGTGGCAGAGGACTGGAAAAAAGCAAATATAGTACCTATCTTCAAGAAAGGCAAAAAGGAGGATCCAGGGAATTACAGACCTGTCAGCCTCACCTCAATCCCTGGAAAAATCATGGAGCAGCTTCTCAAAGAATCCATCCTGAAACACTTGGAGGAAAATAGAGTAATCAGGAACAGTCAGCATGGATTTACCAAGGGTAAATCATGCCTGACCAACCTCATCGCCTTCTATGATAAGATGACTGGATTTGTGGATGCGGGAAGAGCCGTTGATGTGATATACCTTGACTTTAGCAAGGCTTTTGATACGGTTTCCCACAGCATTCTCATTGGCAAATTAAGGAAGTATGGGTTAGATGCATGGACTGTAAGGTGGATAGAAAACTGGCTAGAACAACGGTTTCAGCGCGTAGGAATCAATGGCTCCATGTCAAGTTGGCAGGCAGTAACAAGTGGTGTGCCCCAGGGGTCGGTCCTGGGGCCAGTTCTGTTCAATGTTTTCATTAATGATCTGGATGATGGGATAGATTGCACACTTAGTAAGTTTGCAGATGATACCAAACTGGGGGGAACGGTAGACACCCTAGAGGGCAGGGACAGGATTCAGGGAGACCTAGACAAACTGGAGCAGTGGGCCAAGAGGAATCTCATGAGGTTCAACAAGGATAAGTGTAAAATCCTGCACTTGGGACGAAAAAACCCCATGTACTGCTACAGGCTGGGGAAGGATCAGCTAAATAGCAGCACTGGAGAAAAGGACCTGGGAGTCATGGTGGATGGGAAGCTGGATATGAGTCAGCAGTGTGCTCTTGCTGCCAAAAAGGCCAATGGCATACTGGGCTGTATCAGAAGAAGTGTTACCAGCAGATCAAGGGATGTGATCATTCCCCTCTATTCTGCACTAGTGAGGCCACATCTGGAATACTGTGTCCAGTTTTGGGCTCCCCACTACAAAAAGGACATGGACAAATTAGAGAGAGTCCAGAGGAGGGCAACCAAAATGATCAAAGGGCTGGAGCACAAGCCCTATGAAGAAAGACTGAAGGAACTAGGCTTATTTAGCCTGCAGAAGAGAAGACTGAGGGGGGATTTGATAGCAACCTTCAACTACTTGAAGGGTTGCTCCAAGGAGGAGGGAGCTCGACTGTTCTCGGTAGTAACAGAGGGCAGAACGAGAAGCAATGGCTTCAAGTTACAGCTGGGGCGGTCCAGGCTGGATATTAGGAAAAACTTCCTTACTAGGTGAGTGGTGAAGCATTGGAATAAGTTGCTTAGGGAGGTGGTGGAATCTCCATCTCTGGAGGTGTTCAAGTCCCAGCTGGACAAAACACTGACTGGGATGATCTAATGGGAGTGGTCCTGCTTTTTTTGGCAGGGGGTTGGACTAGATGACCTCGTGGGGTCCCTTCCAACCCTATGATTCTATGATTCTATGACTCTGCCCTCCCTTCAGTTCCTTTTTTCCACAAAAGTGACGGTCTTGGAACTACTTGCCCTTGCATATCTGTAAGCCCCTGTTTTCCTGTCATTTTTCTTCCTTCAGACAGGGTTAGTCATCACATCCAGCATTCTTCTAGCCTTCAAATTAATTTGGAGTGAAACTTCATGGGAGATTTCATCAACAGTCACTACACCAAGAACACACGTGGAGCCTGGCATCGGCTCAGCCATGCCTGGCTTCAAACCTGGCACCTCCTGCAGGAAGGCTTTCTCAGTCAGTGACCCACACAAAAAGTGCCAGAAATGTCTGGGTGATGGACACAGAGCAGACAAGTGCCATATTTGTCAGCCCTTTGAGCCAAGGACCCAGAAAGAGTGAGAGAGTTGCCACCGGATCATGGCCATGGAAGTGGCCCTCCTTCTAGTTTTGGCACCATTCTGTGCACTGGCTGTACCATGAACCCCAGGACAGAGGGCACACTCTGCAACAGCACCTTCCTGGCTCCATTCACTGTTGGGGAAAGGAAAGAAGCTTCATGCTGGCAGAGAGGACCTTGCATGAAGGGTCCAGGCATTGGGGGAGAAGACCCGATCCTGGCACCAGTCTGGATCCCCAGTATGGGCACAGGGATTCTCCTGACTGAGGGGCCTGAGGGGCCTGAGGACCCAGGTCGTTCCAGCTTCATCTGCACTAGAGGCCTTTGAAGCAGCAAGGGCACTGCTGCAACTGCCAACACCCACTCCACCACTGAGACCGGTCACGCCGAAGGGTAAACTTTCACTGTCCTTGAAGGCTTGGCCCAAAACTCAGGGTGGACCTAGCCCTTCAGCACTGCTGGACCTAGTGCAGGGCACAGGTCAGCAGCATGGGTGCTTGTCTCGGAACTGGGCATCTATGCCTTCTTCACTGGCTGCTCAGCATGGGGATACCCGGCACCCCAAGACTTCCCTTCGAGTCAAGTCAAGACTTCCCTTCAAGATTCAAGACCCATCAGTGACGATCACAGACGCCTCAGATGTGGGGTGGGAGGCTGATATTAGCTATGGCCTCTCCACTCAGGGAGGTTGTTGTTAGAGGAGGCTCCCCTCCACATAAATGTGAAAGAGATAAGAGCAATCCACCTAGCCTGCAGGGTCTTCCTAGACAGGATCAAGGGGAAGATGGTGCAAGTCCTCACAGATAATATGGTGGTGATGTTCTAACTAAACCGCCAGGGGGGAGCCCACTCATCTGCCCTGTGCAAAGAGGCAGTCTCTAGAGAACAACTTTCACCTAGTGGCAGCCCACATACCAGGGGTGAACAGCAACCAGGTGAACAAACTCAGCAGACAATTCTGTCCCTCCAAAACACGTGTGGTTCGTGCACCTGGAGGTGGCAAGACACCTCTTTCTGGAATGGGGCATCCCCAAGAGAGATTTATTTGTGAGCTACACAAACTGCAAGTGTGACTGATACTGCTCTCTCAGGGGCAGAGAGAGCAGGTCACTGTCAGGTGCTCTTCTGATCAGCTGGGAAGGTCCCCTCCTCTATGCCTTCTCACCAAACCCACTGATTCACAGGGTCTTGTTACAGAGCAAGACTGGGCAAGGGTAATCATGATAGCCCCAGCCTGGCCTCACTAGCCCTGGTTCAGCATGCTCCTCGACTAATCAGTGGTCCTGCACAAGACACTTCCAGCCTGGATGGACCTGTTAACCCAGGACTTGGAATGCCTCTAGCACCCAGACTGGGACTCCCTACACCTGATGATATGGAAGCTCCATGGTTTTGCTCAGCAGAGAGAGCCTACTCAAGGGAAGTACAGTAAGTACTGATCAAGAGCAGAAAACCATCCACGTGGGCTATCTACAGACCAAAGTGGAAGTTGTTCTTCCTATCAGCTATGTCTAGACTGGTCAACCCAGAGTATGCCCCTATCCAAACCATGCTTGACTAGCTCCTGCTCCTGAAAGGGCAGGGATTAGCTCTGGCCTCCCTTAAGGTCCACCTAGCAGCAATTTCAACCTTCCACAGTTCCTTTCAGAGGATCACCCCCTTCCCACACCACATAACATCCAGATTTCTCAAGAGGATGGAAAGGTTCTACTTGCAGGTGTGGGACCTGGTTCCCCAGTGGGACTTGAACCTACTCTTCAATGGGCTCACGAACCTGCCTTTGGAACTCATGCTTCCTGCTAGTCCTGTCATGGAAGGTAGCATTCCTAGCAGCCGTTACTTCAGCAAGGAAGGTATTGGAGCTAAAGGCTCTATCCTCAGAACCTCCATATGCGGTTTTTCATGAAGACAAGGTTCAGCTATGACCCTACCTGGACGTCTTACCCAAGCTGGTCTCCTCCTTCCATATAAACCAAGACATTTTCCTCCCAGTGTTCTTCCCAGGGCCACACATGACAGAGAACCAGAGGAGGTGGCATGCCCTTGATGTTAGAAGGGTACTTGCCATCTACATTGAACTGACCAGACCATTACGCAGGTCAAGCCAGCTCTCCATCACGGGTGCCAAGCACATGAAGGGTAAGGCAGTGACAACGCAGCACATCTTGTCCTGGATAACGAGCTGCATCAAAGGCTTTTACTGCTGGGCGAAGGTTCCCCTTCCGCGGAAAGTCAAAGCACATTCAACCACAGCACAGGCCTCATCAACGGCCTTCCTGGCACAAGTGCCCATTCAAGAAATCTGCAGGGCAACCCCCTGGTCCTCAGTCCATACTTTTGCCTCTCACTACGCCATTGTCCAATGAATGAGGGATGATGAGGCCTTTGGCAGCGTGATACTACATGCAGGGAAATCATAACTCTGCCCACCATCCTGCACGAGGCTTGTAAGTCACAGAATCATAGAATCATAGGGTTAGATGGGAGCTCATGTGGTCATCTAGTGCAGTGGTTCCCAACCTTTTCTCTGCCATGGCACACCTTGATACCTTCAAATTTTTCTAGGCACACCACTGTTAAAAAACATGAATATTCAAATCAACTTAAATTACTTATGAATATTCATGAACCATGGAACAATGTTTTGGAAATGCTGCTATGTGGGGAAGTAGGGGTAGCAGAGCAGGGGTGGCAAAACACGGGAGGCCAGGAGTTGTGTGCAGTGGCAGGAGTGAGTGTGGGGAGCAGAGCAGGGCAGGAGTGGCAAAAGAGGACAAGGGCAGCCATATGAGGAACAGCATGAGGGTGGCAACAGAGGAGAGGGGAAGGGAGAACAAAAGTGGCTTTGTGGAGGGGCAGGGTGAACCTGGGGAGTGGGTAGGTAGGTCAGGGGAGCATGGCACAGTACCCACTTCCTCCTTCTCCGCAGTGGCTCCCTGCCATCCAGGGCAAATCCTCACCCCACTGCTGCTCCCTCCCACCCCAGTGGGTCCCGTCCTCCCCTCCCCCAGCCCCCTTCTGCCTGTGATGGACCCTCCCATCACTGCAGGGGTCAGAACTAGGCCTCCAGCCCCCAGCTACACCCCCCCAACCAACAGCCACTCCACAACCCCAGCTACACACCCTCTGCTAGACATCCACTCCCACCCACGTCTGCTACACACACACACACACACCTGCCCTATGCAGCCCTGCCCCCCAACGCCCTTACCTGGGCTGTTTGCAGGCTGGCTGACACAAGCTACTCCACCCCGCAGAGAGAGATTCACACACTCCCAGCCTCCCCCAGCTCTCTACTGGCTGGGCTTAAGGTGGAGCCAGGTTTAAAGTGGAGCCACCTGAACGGCGCATTTGGGCTGCTCCTGCTATTTTTAGGGGTATCCTTGGAACTCCCCGTTCTAGTGCCTTCCTCTATTTTTAGGAAGCCAGAATGCTGCTTGCCTAAAAATAGGGGGCCCCGGATCTGTGTTCTGGTGCCTTCCCCCTTACTTTAACCCATGCCTTTTCCCAGCCCTGCACAGCCCAGGTGGCTGGGCTTAAGAGGGAGGGAACTTTAACTCCAGCTCTGCGGGATGCTCACAGCACATTTTGGGTGTTCCCTCGGCACACCAGTGTGCCCTGGCACACTGGTTGGGAACCGCTGATCTAGTCCAACCTCCTGCCAAAAAAAGCAGGACCACTCTAAATCACCCCAGCCAGGGTTTTGTCTAACCAAGCCTTAAATATCTCCAAAGATGGAAATTCCACCACTTCCCTAGGTAACCCATTCCAATGCTTCACCACCCTCCTAGTAAGAAAGTTTTTCCTAATACCCAACCTCAACCTCCCCAGCTGCAACTTGAAACCATTGCTCCTTGTTCTGTCCTCTGTTACTACTGAGAACAGCCAAGCTCCGTCCTCCTTGGAGCATCCCTTCAAGTAGTTGAAGGCTGCTATCAAATCCCCCCTCACTCTTCTCTTCTGCAGGCTATATAAGCCTAGTTCCTTCAGTCTCTCTTCGTAAGTCTTGTGCTCTAGCCCCTTGATCATTTTCATTGCCCTCCACTGGACTCTTCCTAATTTGTCCACATCCTTTTTGTAGTGAGGTACCCAAAACTGAAAACAATATTCCAGATGCGGCCTCACCAGTGCCGAATAGAGGGGAACAATCACATCCCTCGATCTGAGTCACCTGATTCAGAATGGATGCGAGCAGCGCTCCAAGAATGGAGGATTGCTTACCCGTAAATTTTCTTCTTTGATATGGGCTGCTCACATACATTCCATACCCTCCCGCCGTCCCCACTTTTCGGAGTTAGTGGAAAGAAGGGACTGAAGGGGGGGGGCGGGCAGTGTCAGCACCACCTATATACACCACAGCCAGAGCATGGGACTGAGGGTGTGTTGATGACTGACCCTACGGGGACATGCTACGTCAAAAAACCTTCCGGATGACCGTGTCATAACTACAGTGAGGCAAGTGGGGCTTTGCCTGAGGCGCACCAGAGTGGCTCCATTGAGCTGCTCCATTAAAGGGTGCATTTTGTGTCACTCTCCCCAGGTGCCGACCTTTGTAAGGAGCGTGTTCTGCTCAGAACGTGCCTCGGGCACCATAAACAGTAGTTACAGCTCTGTTGGATTACTGTGCACCATGGCACATACACACCTAACTCAGAATCTATGTGATCACCCCATCTCAAAGAAGGAAGTTTACAGGTAAATAACCCTCCATTACTTCTAAGGTGGTACTTCTCTGGCCCAAGCCAGCAGCTTCTCACCCTAAAATGTGTGCATTCCTGCTTTTCACCCCCCCCAGCCCCTCCCTCTCTGTACTGCTGTGTGATTCTCTTTACTTCTGCCAGAACTAGGCAGCTAAATCTGCATTTCCCTTGTCATGTAATTCTCCAGCCTCACACAGGGAGTCCTCAGGATCTAAGCTCTGAAACATACTTCACCTCTGTACACATACATAATGGTACAGTACACAATACTCTAACAATATGGTAGAGCAGATGTGGCCAAACTGCAGCTCAGGAGCCGCACGTGGCTCTTGAATGAAAAAGTGTGGCTCGCGGAAGAATGTCAGCAAACCCATTTCATAGGTAAAAGTATATTGCTCTATGCCTCAGCGCAGCTCTTGAAGGTTTAATAATTAACTTGTGTGGCTCTTGAGTTCCATAAGTTTGGCCAGCTATGTGATAGAGTATTCAGAAGGGAACCTTGCATGGCATAATTGGCATCAAACCCAGGGCCAGCTCTACCCATGAGCAATGTTCCCTCTAATTTTTCATAGGCTATGCGTGCAAAAAATTTCTTTTGTGCAAATTTTTGGAGCCGGTGTCCAAATTTGTGCACACTCCAGTGAGTGCGGTCAAACTTGTGAGTGCAATGAAGTGAGTATGATGCAAATAATATCTAAATTTTATTTTGATCCAGTGGTGGAAATGGTTTTATAAATTACAAAATGTTATTTGAAACATGTTACTTGAAATCACCTTCTTAAAGTAGCATAAAAATATTAGCGCTGTTGAATTTTTTTGTGTGCACTTTATTTTGTTGTGTGCATGACTTTCACAAGCTCTGTGCGTGCGCACATGCGCACAGCTTAGAGGTAACATAGCCCATGAGGTATTGGCTCGGGGCACTGCAGCTTAGGAGTGGTGCAGTGGGCCGGACAGGAAGACGGATCCCGCACTCCCACCCCTCCCCAAGCTAGCCACTTTGCCTCCAGGGGCAGAGCAGGCCAGCCCATGAGGTGGAGTCTGCTCTCTCGCCCCACCTCTGGGCTGGCCCTCCCCACCCCTAGGGCAGAACAGTCAGCTCAGGGGTAGGGTAGGAGAGTGGAGGCCAGCCTCTGGTCTGGCCCGCTCCACCCCTGGGCCAGCTGTTCCCCACCCTGGGGGCAGGGCGAGCTGGCCCAGAGCAGAGGCCATGTTCCGCCCCCCCCCCATTCTCCTCCCCCTTGGTCACAGGAGGGGGTGCAGAAGCAAAAGCTGGCTTGGGACACCACAGAGCCTTGAGCTGGCTCTGATCAAACCATACAATTACATTGCAAAAGTGAACAGGAAAATTACACAGATCATAACCTAGGGCTGACAGATGTGCATCTTGTGACACAGGGAGATTAACCACTGAAATAAATTGCCTAAGCAGGTTGTAGAATCTCCATCATTGAAAGTTTTTAAGAGCAGGTTAGATAAACCCCTGTCAGGGATGGTTTAAGAGGGTACTTGGTCCTGCCGTGAGCACAGGGGATTGGACTTGATGACCTCTCATGGCTCCTTCCAGTTTCTATGTTATGTTACATTCATGTCTCACTGTGGGCCAGGGAGTGTATGTAGCTCCAAGGCTGGAAGAGTTATCATATCCCCCTGGGAACCAAAACCAGTATGTAACCAAAAAGAGTTCGTTTGAGTGTGCGGGGGCTGGGGTATATCAGTAAGTTTAGTCATATAGTTATAAACAGCTCTAAAGAGCTTCTGATTCTGGAGACGTTTACATAGATTGATTCAGACAATGATTTTCGGAAACCAACATAAGAAAAGGACATTTAATACAAAAAGACTAGGTTTAAAGTGCTAGATCAGAGAGAAGAGATAGGGGCTGCTCCCTGAATGGGTGCCCCAAACCTTAGGCCTAGCAGAGCCTGATAAGATTGATGGGTGATATCTGGTGAGCTTCCAGCGTGCAAAGAGGACTTCTATTGC
The DNA here is from genome assembly GCA_007922195.1 of Podocnemis expansa. Taxonomy (NCBI): domain Eukaryota; kingdom Metazoa; phylum Chordata; order Testudines; family Podocnemididae; genus Podocnemis; species Podocnemis expansa. Next base: position 2,633,420 of record ML681971.1, on the reverse strand, counting down.
TTTTTATGTTTTCTTATAATGCTTTTTTCTTAAGGAAAAATAGTACTTGCTTAGAAAGAGTTGGTTGGCAACTGGTAGACACACACGGTATGTCCACATGTCTCTTTTATTTCAAAATAACACTGATTATTTCAAAATAAAAGAGATTAGGTCCACATGACGTATTCTTATTTCGAAATGACGAGCTCTGTCATTTTGAAATAAGAGCTGTCATTTCAAAATAGCTTAAACCTTCTTTAAATCAAAACGGCTGTTATTTCGAAATGGTTATTTCGAAATAACGCTGTTCGGACCTGTTATTTTGAAATAAATAACTTTTGCCCTTCTCCTTTCCAGGGTGCCTTCCTTTTAGCCTATATTGCGTGGGGCCATGGCCCAGGGAGGGGGCCACGTTGCCACACCTCCCATGGTGCCCCTCTCCTAAAGCGAAATAGCAAGTCCTGTGTTTGGACATGCTATTTTGCTTTGAGCTATTCCCTTAACTCGAATTAACATTTTCTTAATTCGAATTAACTTATTTTGAAATAAGGACTTTATTTTGAAGTAACGATGTACGTGTGGACAGAGCCACAGTGATCAAAGCTCTTGGGGAGAAAACAACCCACAAATGCTTACCTATAGGCTGGCTGGGTTGCTGGGAATATCACAGAGTACCTGGTCAGGAGGGAGAGATGCAGGTCTCCTCCTAACAGAGGTGATGGCTAGGAGTCCAAATCCATTATTGTGTGCCCTCTGGGGGGAGGATGGAGGGAGGAGGAGCAATATAGACGAGTTAGTTGCAATGGCTAAAACTTTGACACAGCCTACTGAGAGTTTGCTTGGATAAGTAAAGATTGATGAAAAACTAAACAGAGATCTCAGGGTTCAGCCCAAAGGTCTGATCCTGAAAGATGCTGACTGCCAGCAAGTCCCACTGAAATTGTTCTGTGTCCCAGGGTGTTCAGTACCTGTCAGGATCAGGCTCTCCATTCCTATCACATGGAGGGTATCAACACAGGCCCACAGAGGGGGCCAGGAAGAGCCCAATGTTGGGTGGGATGATCCTTAAGGGAAGCTCTGGCTGCTATTCTATGTCAGGGTGGCTTCTTGTATTTTCCTCTTCCTCCTCTGCACGCTTGCACAAAGGCCAGAATCTGTCCCTAAAGGAAAAACCTCCTACCAGACTGTTATACATGACTCTTTCCGAGCTTCTATGGACTATTAGCTAAATGTTTCATTGAGGAATTATGCAGAGACAACATATTTATCCTGTGGGGCTGTTCTGCTCACTGGGATCAATTCCGCACGTTAAGCCGAGGGGCTAAAATTACTTAACAAACATCCAATGGAAACCTGGCTGAGAGTATTTGCAAAAGGATTTTGAAAGCAAATTCACTTGACTCATTTAATTTTTTGTTTGTTGGTTTTGAATTTCAAAAGCGATTTAGTCACTATAGTGGCAAACATGCCACTGTCTTGGCCAATTAGAGAGGAGGGATGATGTCCAATTATGGGCACATGACAATTTGGCAGCTTTCACTAACTGTTTTATTATACAAATCCCTGCATTCTGATTGGCTATGAACACTGGTGTCACTCACTGGAGCACATTCGTATCCCTGTATTCTCACTGGCAACTACCCTTGTAACTGACTCATCTGTTAGTGCTGCTCCAAACTCCTCCTGCTGTTCTTCCACTTAAAAACAGACATCTTTAACCCATCTGTCACAGCCCAGCATCCTCCAGCTGTGACAGGGGAAGACTTCTCTGCAGTCCAGTGTCCAGGGACCTGACCAATGCCCTGTCCCCAGCCTCAGTTCCATGGGCTAGCCACTGGCTAGCCTGGGAGCAGAGCAGGACAGAATGGTGCTTGACAGTGCCGTGGGTCTGGCACTGGGCACATAGGCAGTGTGGGCTGGCGGCACTCCGGCCAAAGGTGCTGCCACTGCTGCGGGGCCGCAGTCAGGGCCCCCCCTTAGCCCAGGGCCATGGGTTGCAGCCCTTGCGTTAACCTGCTCCTGCCCATACCCCAGCAGAATGGCAAACTCACCCGACACGCAGGCCAGGCTCACATAGTTTGGCAGCTGGCTTGCTTATACCGCTGCTCTATGCTAGTTCCCGCTGCAACAGGGATCATCTCTGTGCTGAATTTGTACAGCACCAGGCACAACAAGGTCTTAGTTCTGGGGCTACTAAGTGCTTAGAAGCCCTAGAGACTGGGGCTTCTAAGTACTACAGCAACACAAATAATTATAATCAATTAGAATTCCTGTTAGCTGGATGCAAGCAAGGCAATGAGGTCATTCAATGTGTGATTCTCATGATTCAGGGAGTTGTACATTTGATCTCTCTGTGTCAGTTAGAAGACTGGGCTGTATCACTCCATGGACGGTGAATAAATTATTACTGTAATTATTCTGATGAAGTAGTTTTTATTAGAAGTCCAGACACAAAAGATGCTTGCTTGCTCATTGGCTGCCAGTGATGTCATACCCAGAATAAGAGGAAAATGCAGAAAAAAGAATTTTCTCTTCTTCATTTTGTATATAATTTTCATTTTATACTGGCAGTAAAACCTCAGCAGCAGTGCCTTTCTCTGCATAAGCGTGGGAGGAAGAATTTCACCGTGTGGTTGAAGAAAGCACAGTGGTCTTTGCTACTCAATCTTGCAATGAACCTAAGACAAGCAGTTTTAATCCAGAAATGCAGTGATGTATTGCTCCCTCAACAACCCCCTCCCCTAGTTTCCTTAAGAAGGATAGCTAGAGATCTGTATTTTTTTTGGCTTACTGGTATGTAGAGCCAGCCTGATGGCGAACACAGGATTTGCTATTTACAGACTGACACTTAACAAGTGCAAGTAATGCATCCTGTTCTCCCATATCAGTGCGCAAGCAGGGGTTTAAATGGAGTGGAGCAGAGAATTCCCAATAAGTAATTTACTTTGCAGAATTTACCTTTTTTCTGTCCCCCAATTGATTTGCAAAATTCTCAGCTGTATGCAAAATTCTTCCAGGGAACAATTCTCTACTAGCAAGAAAGGTTCACACTCGCTAGGTCACTTACACATCACATGCAATCATTTCTCTTCCCTCATTAGATGTGCCATCAAATATATGCCATGAAATTCGCTTTTGAGACACATTCAAGCCTTCACCTTTGCTTACTGTGTGTATTTATGCTAGGAAAGGTTGATTGCCAGAATGTCTGCTCTGCAGAAAGCAAACCTGAAAATACTACTAATGGGGTTGAATTGGAATGCACTTTCAAATTCAAATGGACAGGCTTGCACACATTTTCCCATTCTCTTTCTCAATCACACACACACATGTGCACATGCACACAAGCCTCCAACTCCAAATGACATAGCTATGCTGACCCAGCCCCCAGATAGACACAGGTGTTGACAGAATGCTTTGTGGACGGAACTACTGTCACGGAGGCTTGGCCTAGCCCAAATCTGAGGTTGACCTAGCTATGTTGCTCAGGGCTGTGAAACTTAAGTCAGCCCAGCCCCAGTGTAGACACCAAGACTAAGAATTCTTCCACAGAGCTGTCTATGAGAGGCAATGGAAAAACCCCACCATTGCTGCAGCAGGTATCTACTCTGCAGCATTTCTGTAGTGTTGTAGTGAAGACAAGCCTGCAGGGAGGTGGTGTTCCTACACTGATGGAAAAACCCCTTCCACTGGTGCTGGGTGCGTCTACACTACAAATTTATCCCAGTATAGCTACAATGATGTAGCTGCACTGGTATAAACTCTGTAGCATAGACATGCTACATATAGTGAAAGTTCCAAAGGGCTAGCCATGTTAGTCTAGTTCAGCAAAACAAACAAAGAGTCCTCTGCCACTTAAAGACTAACAAATTTATTTATCACATGAGCTTTCGTGGGAGAAAATCCCACTTTCTCAGATGGGGACTTTCTCCCTCAAAAGCTCATGTGATAAATTTGTTAGTCTTTAAAAGTGCCAGAGGACTCCTTGTTTGGTTTACATACAGTGAGGTTACCAGCCCTTCTGTAGGACAGGGGGTAAGATGGCTGAACTGTTCCCATTTAGTATCTCATCTTCTGTTGAAGCAGATTTTCTCAGTCATGGGCTTGAACCACCACGTCCTAGGTATATCATTTGAAGTTCCAGGGGAGCACATGCAGAGGACTCTGGGTTACAAGTGAAAAGGTGCAAGTGTGAGCGGCTGAGTGCAGGACACAGTCTAAAAAGGATTTGAAACCAAGGGTCCTCAGGAAGCTCTTTCTAACCACACACATGAGCAGCACATGGAAGGAGCAAATCTGGCTTGCAGATTTGAGATTAAATTAGATCTGGGCTCAGATCACAACTTTTGGATTCAGACCCAGAGCTACACCTGAGAAATTGTCAATTTCCAAAGGGATAGCTGTGTTAGTCTAGTCCCGCAGAAAAAAAAAAAAAAGAGTAGTGTGGCACTTTAAGACTAACAGATTTATTTTTCGCATGAGCTGTCATGGGAGAAAATCCCACTTCCTCAGATGCTTCAAAGATGGCTGAACTTACAGAATGGAATGAAAATAAATGCAAGGGGGTGTAAAACATAGGATCAGGTCATACAGTAACAGCAAATCAGAGCAGTTGTTAGGTTCAAACCATGAGAAACCTGAAGTCAAATTACCTTTTGTAATGGGAAAAGAAACCATAGTCTCGATTAAGTTCTGCTTTCACAGAATTTAGCTTGCATATTAATTTGAGTTCAGCTATTTCTCTTTGAAGTCTTGATGTCCCAGCCACATCTCTGAAGACAGTCGTTAACGAATCATTTATCGAGTGATTAGAAAGATGGAAGTGCTCAGCAACTGGTTTCTTTATTCTGTGATTTCTGATATCAGCTCTGTGTTCATTTATCCTTTTGCCCAGCGATCGTTCTGTTTGTCCAACGTACTTTCGCGATCTAAGACTCAAAGAATATTTCCATAACATCACAGATCAACACACTGACACAGAGATACCTTCCTCCAAACACTACAAGAAGAAATATTCTTCGTGGACTCCTCCAGAGAGTCAAAACAAGAGACTTGACTTCTACAATGATTGTTCCTGCCACCGTGCCAAGGCTGAAATCGTGGACAAACAACATCCTTTACATCATAACCTCAGCCCTGCAGAACGCAATGGCAGCCACAGCCTCAGAAACAACTCTGACATTATCATTAAGGAGGCTGACAAAGGAGGTGCAGTTGTCATCATGAATAAATTGGATTATGACCGGGAGGCTTATAAATAACTCTCCAACACAACATTCTACAGACCACTTTCCTCTGACCCCACTGAGGAATACCAAAAGGAATTACAATGCCTACTCAAGAAACTCCCTAAGACAGCACAGGAACATATAAAGACAGAAACACCACCAGAACCGCAGCCAGGGATGTTCTATCTACTACCTAAAATCCATAAAAAAGGAAACCCTGGACGCCACATCATCTCAAGCATTGGTACTCTTACTGCCGGCCTATCTGGCTATGTGGACTCCCTCCTCAGACCCTATGTTATCAACATCCCTAGCTATCTTCAAGACACCACGGACTTCCTGAGGAAAATACAGTCCATTGGAGAACTTCCAGAAAACACCATTCTGGCCACTATGGATGTAGAAGCTCTTTACACCAACATCCCACACAAGGATGGATTACAAACTATTAGAAGAATCATCCCAGATGATGCCACAGCACAGCTTGTGACGGAACTTTGTGACTTTGTGTTCACCCACAACCACTTCAGATTTGAGGGTCATTTATATCTCCAAATCAGTGGCACTGCTATGGGCACCCGCATGGCCCCACAATATGCCAACATCTTTATGGGCGACTTAGAACAACGTTTCCTCAAGTCTCATCCCAAAACACCTCTTCTTTACCTACGCTACATTGATGACATCTTCATCATCTGGACCCATAGCAGGGATGCTCTTGAAGATTTTCACAGAGATTTCAGCAATTTCCACTCCACCATCACATTGAGCCTGGAACACTCCACACAGGAGATCCACTTTCTTGACACTACAGTACAGATCACGGGTAGACACATCACCACCACCCTGTACCGAAAACCTACTGATTGGTATAGTTACCTACGCCCTTCGAGCTTTCATCCTAAACACACCACATGATCCATTGTCCACAGCCAAGCCCTAAGATATAACCGCATCTGCTCTGATCCCTCAGACAGAGACAGACATCTTGAGGATCTCTATCAAGCATTCTTGAAACTACGGTACCCACCTGGGGAAGTAAGAAAACAAATTGACAGAGCTAGATGGGTTCCCAGAAGTCATCTACTACAGGAGAGGCCCAAGAAAGAAAACAACAGAACACCACAAGTCACCACATACAACCCTCAAGTCAGACCTGTGCAACAGATCATTAAGGACCTACAGCCTATTCTAAAAGATGATCCCTCTCGCTCTCAAGCCTTGGGAGACAGACCTCTCGTTGCCTACAGACAGCCACCCAATCTTAAAAGATACTCACCAGCAGGTACAGATCTAACAACAGAAACATTAAAGCAGGCACACACCCCTGCAACAAACCACGCTGCCAAGTCTGCCCACCTATCTGCACAATAGCTACCATCAGAGGTCCTAATCAAGCCTGCTATTTCATCAAAGGCTCATTTACCTGCTCATCTACTAATGTGATCTATGCCATCATGTGCCAGAAATGCCCTAACACCTTATACATAGGACAAACAGGACGGTTGCTGCGCAAAAGGATAAAGGAATGCAGAACTGATATCAGAAATCACATAACAAAGAAACCAGTTGCTGAGCACTTCCATCTTTCTAATCACTCGATAAATGATTCGTTAATGACTGTTGTCAGAGATCTGGCTGGGACATCAAGACTTCAAAGAGAAATAGCTGAACTCGCATTAATATGCAAGCTAAATTCTGTGAAAGCAGGACTTAATCGAGACTATGGGTTCTTCTCCCATTACAAAAGGTAATTTGACTTCAGGTTTCTCATGGTTTGAACCTAACAACTGCTCTGATTTGCTGTTACTGTATGACCTGATCCTATGTTTTACACCCCCTTGCATTTATTTTCATTCCATTCTGTAAGTTCAGCCATCTTTGAAGCATCTGAGGAAGTGGGATTTTCTCCCACGACAGCTCATGTGAAAAATAAATCTGTTAGTCTTTAAGTGCCACATGACTCCTTGTTTTTTTTTAACCTGGGAAATTGCCTCATTTTGAGGAAGAGAGCAGAATGGCATGGGAATCCTAGCTCCTGGATTTTATTTCTGCCATTGTAACTTACTGTGTGAGCTGGCATAATGTTCTCTGCCTCAGTCTTCCCACCTGTAAAATGGGAGCTCATCATAAAGCACTTTGAAGCACTTATGTAAAAGTGCTCTAGAAGTAAAAAGCTTTGCTAATGTTTTTACTTGGTGTTATGTCTCTGCCCTGAGCTGGGAAGCTTGATCTGCATCTCAGTTCCTTCAAAGCTAGGGCAATAGTGTTTGGATTTGAAATTCTAGTTCAGGCCCATCTTCAGTTTTAAAACTACTCCCCTGGCAAAAATGAGAACAAAATGTGAGATAAAATACAGCTGTGGTAGCTGGCCAGAGATCAGAATAATCATGATAGGTTTCATTCTGCTACTCTTACTCGCTAGATGTAGGACTTTGCTTTTCCAATTGACTGGGGGGGGGGGTGAAGGAGAGTGACTCATGATATAAACCTAATAAGCAGCCGAGAAGGATCCAGCCCATCTCTTTACCACTTGCCTTAGACTGAAATTTCCTATATCATTCAGATTTTTAATGAAGTTGTTTTTGATGTGTCAATCTTCCCCTCCCTTTCACTTGAGGGCATTATTAGAACCATATATGGATTATAATACATAGAAGGCTGTTCTGGGACGATATGAATCAAAGTGCTGAATGTGGAATTTAGTTTAATTAATTGTGGCTGTCAGATGATGGTATTGATCTCAGATTGAGAAATGCTGCATTGGCCTGGAGGGTAATTATTGCTGGGCAGGTAGTGCTAAATGTTTTGGTAGGATGATATTTTGAAATTGCAGTGTTATGAGAGAGAAACAGAGAGGGAGGTGTGTGTGTGCCCCAAATGCATTTGTTTTAATAACCCAACCTCAACAACTGTCCCGTAGTCCTAGGTCTTTGCCATTTGTCTGAATAATCCAGTCGGATCCAATGTGAGAAGGAAACAATTATCCAGAAGTCCTAGGTCTTCCCCATAAATTCTTTGGCTCTGTGTGAGACAAACGTTTTATGCAACCAAGGCCGTGAATACGTGAGGGGAAATGGATGAGGTTATTGATTAGAAATGCTCAGATTTTGCTTAAGATGCAAGATAAATGAGATGGGTTGCTAGAAGGCAAAGGATAGCAGAGTGCTTAGGAAAATGGCAGATGTCCTTGCATTAACTAACCCTCTTTATCACGCTCTGCAACACCTCACCTCCCATCTGCCTCTCAGCATCCTTCCTTCTATTGAATCACAAGCCTTTAGCCATGACCCAGCCAACATACAATCTCACAGGTGTGACACCAAATCTGCAGTTGAGGAGATTTGAGGATGCTCTGGTGGGATTTGAAATGAAACTGCTGGAGCTGCAGGAGGAATGAAAGGTGCCTCCCCTCACCGAGAGGGCAGATGGAGTCAAGGCTGCAGCCAGCAATCTGTGTGCACACATGCTGGTCAACCCATTGCTCCCCGTCTGCAGGATCTCCATAATCTCCCAAGGCAGACCTGCTGTTAGAAATACTCTCATCACTAACACAGCGGGTGTAGCTAGGCAGAGCGAGCACAAGATCTAGCAGGGGGTTAATAAAAGGCTTGATGCAGAACAAAAAAGCCTGTCAGTTGGCATGAGATGTGCTCCCCCCAGGAAATTAAAAATGATACCCTGTGGTGTACCCTGTCTTCACAATGGGAGGGGCCCAGGTCCTGGGAAAGAAGGAGGATGGGATGGCTGGCTTGGAAGGTACAGGGAGAAAAGAAGAGGTTTCACAAATTTCGTCTCTTTACTACTTCATAAACTAATAATTTAGGCACTGCTCAAAGGTGGGGTTTAACCAGGCACCTCACAGCTCTGGAGATGCCACAATGTGCTCAGGTGGACCATCTAGTCATGAAGAACCCTTCCTGCTTGAACTGAGCAAGGCAATGGCCTGGAAGAGATGTAGCGCCTCTTTCCCCAGGGTGGTTTCTGACATCTCCAAACCTCATCTCCTGAAGATCCAAAGGATGTCTCCATGGAATAGAGAGGAGGACAAACTTCTGGGGCATTAGACCCCTCTCCCCTTTAGACTGCAGCTGGGGCTGGCAGTTTCTAGATAACTAGCTGGTAGGGTTGTAACAAAATTTGCAAACAATTTTGTTACAACCCATGACTGTTATTCTGTCCAATTTGTCTTTTGGGCTGGACAAACCCAAGGTTTCTAGCATTTTATTTTTTCCCTCCAAATTCTGGAGTCATTGAGTGTCAAGGTGAATATTCCATTCCTGTTTTCTGATTATCATCAGTGTTTTCATTGTCCCTAACCCGTGGAATATGTGCTGCTACATTAAACCTGGTGGGAAACACAGGATTTGCCATGCTGTGAAGTAGGGAGGGAACTGAAAGCTCACAGCGCCCTCTAGTGCATTTTGGCCACACTCCAGCTTCAACAACCTGCAGGGCCCCAGGGCTAGTACAATGGCAGAGTCCTCCAGACCAGCCTGTGTACCCGCACAGCCTATTCTGCTCATTTATGACTTCATGAGAACTCTCTTCTGTGCCAGATCTGCAGGTCCCGTCCTCTACATTGCAGGCTGCAGGACTGGTATCGGATCTCCTTCAGTCCATGAAGCCTGTCTTCAAGGTCCCCCACTGAAGGGACAAGGCAGCAGGAACCGCCAAGAACTACATCCCAAAACTCTGGGCCAAATCCAGGTGGCCTTTCAACTCTCACAGGAAGCCAAATCCCTCCTCTCAATCTTGGGTCTTATTCCCCCCCCCAACGCACTGTGGTCTGTCCACACTGTTTCTTCGAATAGCTGATCAACTTAGATAAGCATAAATTGTGCTACTGAAGGCTTCACTGGAGGCTGGTGCCTGGCTCCAACAGATCAATGCCAGCACCAGACACTATCGCTTTGCTGATGCCCTGTTTAAAAAAAAAAAAAAGTTTCTTCTGAGGGTGTCAGATCTCCTCTACATCCCACCAGTAAATGACTGCAAAAGAAATGGGCTAAGTAAGGGCAGTTTTGAAGGAGTGGTGCTGGTTTTTCCAGTCCTCTGACTCCGGAGATTGAAGGAAATGGCACCACTTTATTCCTTCATGTGTGCAAGAGAGGTGGAAGGACACTCCCTCAAAGGCTGTATTCACACACACAGGGTTATTTCGAAACAACTTGTTTCGAAATAACACCTTATTTCGAAATAACATACTTCGAATTAACAAAATGTTATTTTGAGATAAGAAAAAAAGCGGGAAACAAAATAGCAGGTTCACACTGTGAACCTGCTATTTCGCTTCCTCA